>JAVSBS010004642.1:137087-157656 GCA_033124195.1 Coracias cyanogaster
GTTATCAACACCCTTCTAGCTCCCAGCACAAAACACTGCTGCTATGTGGAAAACCAGCTCAGCCAGACCCACTACACAGCAACATTACGTTTCAGGCTGCCTTTAAGGAAACAATTTAAAATAGTTAAATTTTGCAACTGAGTATGACAGCAATCATCGACCTGCCTTAAAAACTATTGGACTGGTCTATGCTGACTCTAGTCTACAGACAATGACAGACTATTTTTCTCTGATGTTTCAAAAATTGCAAAAGGTTAAAACTTGTTAATAGAATTTGACTAGAACATCAGAATCAAGGCTGAAAGAAAATATGAAAAGAAATAAAATACAGTCCATGATAGAGTGAACAGATGCTACCTGCTACAATCTGCAGTTTTTAACTATTTCAGAAGAAATGAGCCAAATAAGTCCTTCCTGTTTCAATCATAATAGGTTATGAGTTTCCTTAAAGAGCGACTTGTATTTTAGCACCAAAGGCCTCTTTTGTCTTCAGAGCCATGGCAGGTCAGGAGCCAGCCTGTGTGCTTACAAATCTTTCCTCTATCTAGAGGAAAGAAAGAGAAGACGAGACCAGAACATGCTCGCTAGCCCCAAAGAAAGAATCCAGCACTATCAAAGCACTAGCAATCCTCAGTTCATGCTGCTTTGTTTCTGTCAGTTCAGGATATAAAAGCATCTTTGGCTGTATGTTTTGATAACAGAAATGAGTACCTTGTCATGTTTTAAATCAGCAGTTGAAAGACTTCTTAAATGAATGTGACAGTATTTGAAATGCCCTGTGCTGCCACACTTAAGATATGCCAATCACAATTAATAGCAACAGATTTACTACTCCAAACCAAACAAAACCTGCAGAGTTTTTCTGCTGAATGAAGAGCTCCTGAGTGAAAACAGAAATAAAATTGCCACAATAGCCAGTTACCCTGTCAATGGAAATTATTTCCATTTGTCTGTATTCACAAGGGTTAGTAAACAATAACACCTCAGCTAATATAGGGGTTTTTTTATATTCAAATTGAATGTGAAATACAGACTAACATTATAAATAGCTCTCTTACTGTTTTGCACTAACTTTCTGAGGTCTTCTGAGTCTTTATGTTTAAATTGGTCTGTAAGTTTCACATATTTTGGTACCAATCTGTTAAATGTGTATCATTTTTCCTTCTAGCAAATTAAGGACTATCCTGCTTGTTGTTTGAAGAAAGATTATCTATAGTTTCCCTCCATTCAGTAGGAACCAAGTGAATATTTTATATTATTCTAGTGGATTCTAAAGAGTTGTGCTGAAAATCCACTTGGTAGGGTAGTAAGATCTCTCTCTGTAAATAAATTCCTCTAACCTTCCAGGTTCTGTGAGTTTCTTTTTCTAAAGTCAGACAACAGTTTTGGTGCTCCCAGCTGCCATGTCCCACCAGCAGGTTTTACCAACACCAAGTTGCACCTTATGACCCTCTTATGATGGGAAGCAGCTGCAGATCTACTTGAGCAAATTCCTTTTCTTTGCTTTTTCCAGTAAATTATGCTTTCTTGATATCTTTTTTTTATTTTAATCTCATTTCTTCCTGATCTTCATGCTTTATTCAAGGCTTCCCTCTAAGCCTTGCTAAAGCACTCATTTTCACTCACTGGTCAAAAAAACTCCTTTCTTTGTAAGCTAACTAAGCACCTACTGAAGGGCTCCCTTGTAGGTTACCACTCTAGACCTATGACTTAGGAAACTTCAGGACACCAGGAAACCCAGGCTTACTTGGATAGATGTAAGGCAGATAATTCAGATAATTCAGGAGATTGAAGTATGTCATTATGCTGGCTTTGCCTCCTTTAAACCTTTGCTGAGCAGTCTCCTATAAAGCTTTTAAGGACTAATGATGTTGACAGTACAGCAGGGATGCTAAGGCTAATACAAAGCAATAAACCTATGTAAAATTACTTGCATTCATGCAGTAAAGAAACTAATTCACAAGTTTTAACCTAACAGGCAGACAGATGTAATGAGTCTGGTTCTGTAACGGACCAATTGCTCTCTCACAGTTGGATTCCCTAAACAGTTACATTGGGAATATTTTGGACAGAAATAAAACTTTATAAACCCACCAACATATTTTCAAAAAATTTTTTTAACTCTCAGCTGGCTTGCAGCCTTGGGTTTTCTTTAAAAAAGTCCCCAACAATCATGAAACAATCTCTTCAGCTTTCCTCACCTGGCCATCACTGCTCAATGCAAATGATAATTTAAAAAGTAATGTCTCTAGGTTGATGTGTCAATTATACCTATTGTGGAAATTCTCAACTTAAGGTTTTCCTTTTTTTGCATGATGATGTTAATTTAGCTTTTTTCCCTTCTAGAAGTTTCATACTTGATTTTCATGCCTACCTTTAGCTTTTATGGATGTCATCGGATTGTTTCTTATAGGGAATAAAGTAATTTCTAAATTACATATTGCCACTGTTACATAAATATGATGTTTTTACCTACAGTGTTCCATACAAATTCATGTTAAAAACCAAAAAAATATCTGGCTGCAGTGGCTATGGCTATTTGTAGAGCAGATGCTCCATGCAATTACAAACAGGTGTACCTGCAGTGCCAGGAGTGACTGACGAGCAATTACATGGATATGCCAGAAGGTACTTGTTCTGTTTTGTTGTCAAGTGTTATCTAAATCTTCTTTGTTCTCATATGAAATCATGTTTACTTATTCCACTTTGCATTACAACCCTGAATTGCAGACTAGAGTTTTAAGTAGTATATACCAAGCCAAGATCTGTGGTCCCTGATGTCTTTAGGACGCATGGTTAAAGCTCTGCCAGAAGAGGTAGACTGTGAAGGACATGGGAATATAAACAGAATTGAGGAGTAGCCTGGGCTACACCACATGCTAGAGGGGATTGAGAAAGCACCAAGGAAGGCTAGAAAAGGTTGAGTCTAAACATTTTATAGGAAAATTGAGATAAATCAGTAGAGGGAGCAAAGAAAATCAGATACAATAAGATCATTTAGCACTGGTGACTAGTCTAAGCTTCGTTCAAAAGCCAAATCTCAACATTTAATGTCTTTTGTATAAGAATTTAGCACTTATATTAACTATGAATAATTCTCCAGCAGATGATGAGAAACACTTTTTTTTTTTTCCAGAGAAAAATAATCTTTCTCTAATTAAACCACTATAAATCAAAGCAAGCTAGCATGTAGTGCTCCAAATTTTTCATGGTTCCCACAGTGGGCAGCCAAATGTCTTAGAAACCTTATAGCACAAGGCTCTCCTGTGCCCTCAGTCCCTCCTGGGGCTGTGGGAGGGAGGCAGAGAAGAGGAAGGTCTCTATAACAACAGGAAGGATGTACAGGCTTTCTGTTGGAGGCAGAATCCCCCTCCGTCTCTTACCTTGTTGCACAAAGGATCCATACACAAACCACATGGAGTTGTAGAGGGTTGTGGAGGTCATAGATCCCATCTGAAGGCGTGGAGGGTTGAGCCAGTTCAAGAGGTAGACCAGTAGCCCTACTAACAGCACAGTGCCAGCTATGCATGCCCACAGCGAGAGGTCAAATGGTGCTAAGCAGGCAAACATGTCCACTGTCTTCTCTGCCTTTCGAAGCAGCACACCCACTGAGTAGTCCATGTAACGTGTTGTGAAGTCCACCACATTTTCCCTGTCGGGGGTGATGGTTAGGGCAGAGATCCCTATATCAGCTCTCTAAGAAAAAAGTGAGACAGAAGAACATACATAAGTAGGAGCTACAAAAATTATCTTAATTCCTCTCTGATTTATAGCAGCTAAACTTATGGAGAAGCAGATGCCAAGGCGAAAGCCTCAAACACCATATATGTGAACACAAAAATGTGACTAAGGCTTGAACAGAATAACCATACCATGTGTCTCAGTTTCTGTAAGCAAACCTCACTTGGTGGACATGGGCACGTTAGCTCTTCACATTGATATTTTCCAAGTAATCAAACTACTTCAAATACAGATAATAGCTGGAGGAAACCCACTTCTGGTCATTTTTCTCAGCCTGGCGTATTGAAGCCATCATTGTCATTGTAGTAAAGGCAGACCTTGTGTACAGCACTTTCAATCAGAGGAAATTAGTTCCTGACAGAGCCACATGATATCTAAAATGTTGATGACATGATGATTATGACAAGGCGCCACTGCACTGGGGGCACTTGAAATCCTGAAAAACATCTATTTTGGCTGCAGAGTCTGAAGTGCAGAAGAGCAGATATTCCATGCAGTTCCTTTACCATTAATTCTTCTATATCCTCCTGCTAAACAATTCCTCCCTATCCCAACCTGTCCTGCAGCTACCTTGGACTTGCTTTGTGCCATTTACATTTTTTTGTAAAGAACCCATTTCAGATGAGAAGAGGATTAATAACATTCCTTAATCTCATCATTGCATTTCACAGCATGTCTGGATATTAGATCTCCAGAGACACCAGGCACAACTACAGTAGATGGTATTTTATTTTTCACAGGTACAATTATAACTGCAGTGAAAACAAAAAGGGTACTTAAAGCAGACACATCAACACCTTTTAAAAAAGCCCAAAGACTGAATGAAAAGACTGTAATTTATAGATATTTAAATATAAGACAGAGTATCTAAAACAGTTTAAGCTGCTATGAGTTTGATTTAATTAATTTCTGTTCTGTCTAAAGCAGGGTGTAGTCCTTTGGAAGGGGGTGAGAACACAAAAGCTTGCAAGCGCTATGTCAAGTTTATTAACTCTCTTGAATTTCTTTCTTCTTGCCCACAGAAGGCAGGGATTACTAACTCCTTAGAAAAGTGATGTGAAATATTAATTGGGAAGGTATAGCAGCAGAAACTGATCAGAATAAAATTGGCAAATCATCTGGGCTCTTTTAATACCACCTTCAAAACACTCTGCAGCCCATGGCACAAACATACTTTTCATCACAGTGCACTTAAGACTTCAGTTTAAATGATGTTACTTTATATTAATTGTTCACTGGCTTGAGAAAGTGGCAGAAGATAGCTGGAGGTCTGATGATTTTGACAAAAAAGTGTTTCAAAATATTGATTTGCTTAAAAGCCATGAATTAGAGCTTCAGCTTTAATTTGTGGGTTGGATTCTCTATTGTCTTCAGTGAAGCTGTGTTGATGTGCACAGCTGAAAGCATGGCTGCATGAATTCACTTCATGTTCCTAACATTTTTTTGTGAGTGATGATTTAGCTTCCCTTTGCCCACGGGTGGCAGCAAACTCAGTCCATAATCCAACAAAAATAATCATAAGAATTGGCCATGGAAACATTCAGATCATCTGAGTCTTTCTCCTCTGATTATAAAACTTCTAAACAAGAAGTGAGTCGGGTGACTCTCAGTATCTGCTAATGGTTAAGTCCTAGCTTCAGTGAGCAAGTTGCAAAGCAGTCATGATTTGAACTCTTTTTCACTGCTGTGGAAATAAATGTATTTTAAAAATAATTTAGGAATGTAAAACTCCAATGCTCTATATCAATAGTTGTCAAACAGGAAAATCTGGTTACATTTAATGAATAGCGTTGTTTTGTTTTTCCTGAATGTATATCAAAAAGTGAAATAGAAATTCAGCGTTAAAGGAGGACACATGAAAACAAAAAATCCTAGACTTAGCCCCTGCTGTTTAACTTTAGTTGTGTTGTTAATTATCAGCACGTTACTAAAATACTTCCCTACCACATTAGATTATTGTGAGGTGCTGTCGTGACCCAGTGCTAATTCAAGATGTATTTGTAGGATGTTGAAAGATTCTTCACTGAAAAGCAATATACGTAAGTAAAGATACTTTTTCCAAATAATAGATTTCTGTAGGACTGAATGACTAATAGAATTTTTTCTGCCTTCTTCCTCCTTTCTTTAAAGACAAACTTTTTGTCTCTGTGAAAGATGTTGAAGGGCACTGCATGAAAAAGCACAGTAAGTGGTATTTGTGGAAGTACTGCTTCTATTTTACATCTCTGGGGAGCAGTCTCTCCAAATTCCACAGCATTATGGTTCCACTCTTGTTATTCGCCAGCTATGACAGAGGAACAACATTGTCCTAATGGAAATGTTGCATTCCCTTTGTCATAATGCAGCAGCAATCATGATATAATTGTCTTACGATTAAAGAGTGGTAGTAAAGTAAAAAATAGAAAGGAGGGCTACAAATCCTGACTTCTCAGTAATCCTGTGTTTAGCTGTTAAAAAAAAAAGTTGCACTTGAATATGACAAATCACATTCTTAACTTACTAAAAAACCACCAGTTTACCAGAAAACTCTATGGTTAGTACAAACCCAAGCTTAAGCTTAACTTAACAGTAGATCTACTGACGGTGAGCATTCTTAATTACATATAGATTCTGTCAACTTGAATCAAAATTGGAAGATGAGAAAAATTAAATGCTTGTCATTTATATGTCAAATTGGATCACAGAAGACAACAGTGTGAAGAAGTTAAGGTTCACTTAGTGCTCCTGAGGTAGAAAGGCAAATGCATGCAATTATGGTCAATATTTAGATGTAAAGCTGCCAATCTGAATTATAAACACGTAAAACACTCCACTAAGTTTTTGCAGTGCCAAAATCAACCATCAGCATCTTAGATGTCCGTTTAACACATTTCTAACGAATGAAACTGTGACTGCTGAAACTGACTCGCTGAAAAAACCAGCAGAGGGCATTAAAGCTCAACACGATCTGGAAACGTGCTGCTGCCCAGAAGGCCAATTGCATCCTGGGCTGCCTCAAAAGAAGTATGCCCAGCAGGTCCAGGGAAGGCTTCTAAGAAAGATGAGGACAAGCTGCTTAGCAGGGCCTGTAGTGATAGGAAAAGGGCTAATGGTTTTAAACTAAAAGAGGGTAGATTTAGACTAGATATAAGGAAGACATTTTTTATAATGAGGGTGGTGAAACATTGGAACAGGTTGCTCAGAGAGGTTGTGGATGCCGCATCCCTGGAAGCGTTCAAGGCCAGGTTGGGTGGGGCTTTGAGCAGCCTGATCTAGTGGAAGATGTCTCTGCCAATGGCAGGGGTGTTGGAACTAGATAATCTTTAAAGTCTCTTCCAACCAAAACCATTCAATGATTCTATGATTATTTTTCTTTACATGACCTGCTTAGGAATTTATATTCATTAAGAGCAGTTCTCTTGAAGTCACTGTAGAGCAACATTACCAGAATAAGAAAATAAAAAATAAATTACCAAATGGGTCTGATAGCAGTTAGTGGTGTCACAGAACCAGCTCATCAGCAAAGCTTCGAAATCCCTAAAATGCTCCTATGCTATTGCTTAAGCAAGCACATCTCGTACACATAGAAAGCCATCTTATGGTAATTCTGTGGTTCATGATCAAGAACAGGGAAAATAAATGAATCCGCTTTAAATTGCTCCTGTGAGGCCTTTCATTTTATCCATTTTCAATGTTAAATCAAGTTTCGGTGAATGCTGGAAGCAATAAACCACAGTCCTACATGTTACGCCGTTATTAATATGGACACGAAAAAATTAATCAGAGACACATTTTCGCTCAAGTTAACACACAAACATCCAAATAATTCTCCTTTTACTCAGGTATTTTTTTTTTCTTCTCACTTTGTCCTCCCTGTATGCTTGCTTCCTTCCTGTGCTACTGCCCTTAGGAAGATGCACTTAAAAAAGAGCCTGACGAGAGGCTTCTACTTGGCTTGCAGTTTCTCTTAGAAATGTTTAGGCATATATTGAGTTTTCCTTTTCTGACGGACCTAAGTGGAATCAGGCAGTTTTCCCTATGCTACTTGTCTCCTGATGTCTCCTCATTGGAAAAAAATCCTAGAGATCAAGGTAGCATAGTGAAATCTGGGAAATAATGGTTGATGGATGTGAATGCCACCAGGAAATCCAGATCCATGCTGGAAAGCCTAGTTGTCCTTTCCCAGAACTGGCATTAGCCACTTCTCTTGCCTGTCACACAGGCTCATCCCTCTAGTAATGTGGACTTGAGGGCAACTAAAGGAAGTGCTGTGAAAAGACACAGATAACTAACAGTAAGAGAAAGATTTGCAGTGAAGCGTAGCTCCCTTGAGATGGTTTTAGCATCTCCACAGAAGGCTGCTGCTCTCTGAACTTATCCTGTCTGTGAGCTGAACCTCTGCAGGATGCATTGAAAGTCTTGGTCATTTGACAGGAGAGAGGCAAGAGCACCACATGCTTCTCTCAAAGAGCATTTATCCTCCTCCTTCTGGTTCAGGTGCTCAGCAAACAGAAAGCTTTCCATAGCATGTTTACATTCAGTTTACTTAGACAGGAGAAGGTGTACGGAAGAAGGGGGTACCTAATATAGGTTTTGACAATCGAAAAAGGGGAGGCTTGAATCGATTTCCAAATTTAAATTAAAGACCAGTTGCTTTGATCTGCTGATTCCAGCTCCTATTTTAGCAGCCAACAGGGACCTTGTCTTCAAAGCTAGAACAGTGTGAACTTGGCATAACGTCATGGCCATGAGGCCAGCTGCGGACCTAGGGCATGTACTTGGCACCGCTAGGCTTCTGCCCTGCACTGCAGCTCAGGCAGGGCTGCTGCAAATGAGAGCAGCCCAGGACTGGTCTTACTGATACCAGGACCTGCGTTGGAGCCCACTGCGTGCTGAATTAGGTTAATGCAAACAGCAGATGCTGAGCTTGAACACAGAAATTACGTGCTTCCCACAATAACTGGCATTTCATATGGCACATCTTCTGTGGCAGCCACAGACATCCTCTCAATGAGATGAACTCAAAAAGAGAGGGCACCTATTTTACATTACCCTTGAGTGGGACTTGTCTTTTGTAGAAATACATTGTTCCCAACTCATTTCTGGCTCACGCACTAACAGGCAAAGAGCATTCCCTCTGTTTCTGGATTTCCTCCACGTGTTGGCCAGACTATCATGTAAGACTTGATTGGGAAAACAAGGAAACACTGTTTTAAACAGGTTAGACCTTTAATTTAAAACTGTTCTCTGCTCCTTTGCTTCCCCTTACAAAGTTGCCAAGCAAATAGATATTTGAGTTCTGGGAGCAGAACTCGGTTCACGGTAAATAAGAAAGCAGCCTTTCAAGAACAGCTTGCACTTGGTAAGGGGTAGATACACACTGGCTGCTCGCCCAGAGGTTCTCTTTTGCCTTGAGAGAGACAGAGAATGGGAAAGAAGGGCACAGTGAATCTTTACCATTAATTATATAAGGGGTAAGGAAGCTAAAAAAATTATGCACTGCCATAATACTGAGAAAACATGAGTTTTTAATTCCAAATGCAGTTCTATTAACTCTTCATAATTTCTAACTGCACAGAAAGATTCCATATCTTGGGGAAGAGTGGCTGGAAAGTTGCCCAACAGAAAGAGACTTGGGGGCGTTGATTGCACACTGGCTACATATGAGCCAGCAATGTGCCCAGGTGGTCAAGAAGGCCAATACTATCCTGGCTTGTATCAGAATTATCGTGGCCAGCAGCAATAGGGAAGTCATTGCCTCCCTGTACTTGGCACTGGTGAGGCCACACCTCAAATACTGTCCTCACTTTTGAGCACTTCAATAGAAGAAAGACATTGAGCTCAGGCTTGATAGGGCTCTGAGCAACCTGACCTAGTTAGAGATGGCCCTACTTACTGTAGGGCAGTTGACTAGATGGCCTTTAGAGGTCCCTTCCAACCCATGACTCTATGATTCTATGAGATGCTGGAGTGTGTCCAAAGAAGGGCAACAAAGATGGTGAAGGGCCTGGAGAACAAGTCTTTTAAGGACTGGCTGAGGGAACGGGGGCTATTTAGTCTAATGAAGAGGCTGATGGGAGATCTTATTGCTCTCTGCAACTACCTGAAAGGAGGTTGTCACAAGGTGGGTGTCAGTCTCTTCTCCCAAATAACAAGTGATAGGACAAAAGGAAACGGCCTCACGTTGCGCCAGGGAAAGTTTAGGTTGGATATTAGGAAAAACTGCTTCACTGAAAGGGTTGTCAAACACTGGAATAGACTGCCCAGGGCAGTGGTTGAATCACTATCCCTGGATATGTTTAAAAGTCATATAGATATGGTGCTTAGGGACATGGTTTAGACTCGGTAGAGTTAGGTTAATGGTTGGACTCAATGATCTTGAAGGTCTTTTCCAACTTAAGTGATTCTATGATTCTATATCAATTAAGACTCATTTACAGCAAAATTGTAGGAGATTGGTAAATCTATTCCACTCATGACATCTGTTTACAGATCTAGGTGGTTACCACCTTAAGCTTATTAGAATTATGAGAGTCCCTGCCTACTAAGAGGACATGAATGCCGTACATATTTTACAATGAACCATTTGATTGCAGTTGTTATGAGTTCTGCCTTATGAATAATTCATTTCAAATAAATAAAACATGTTCCGGGCCCACTTCCATCTCCAGAGCCATCTAGGACTAAGACCCCTCCAGTTTCTGTTACACAGTGGCCTGCGTAGTCCGTTGCTGAGTACTGTAGAGAGCAGGTTATAGTATAACATCAGATTTAAGGAGCAGAAGAAAAGCTAAAAATAAATCAATAGGCCATTGTAGTGTTATGTCTCACAACTAGATGAGGAATTTTTAGTTCCTCAAGTTTACAAGATGGAGGAAAATATACTTTTCTAAGTGGCTCCTTCTTACTACCTATGATCACAGCATTCCACCTTCCAGCTTCATAAGGGCACAGGTAGACGGCAAAGGACATTTATTACTACAGTGTAGCTGTATGGACCATGCCACAGGTATGCCATGTGTGGCTGCTTTCCCTTCCAGCAGGCTTCCTACTGCTCAGGAAGGCAGAATGGGTTAAACCTATCACTATTTTTTTTTCCCATAAGGATCTTTTAAATTTATTTTTCTTTTTTTTTTTTTTTGTTTTTCACTTCACTGCAAAATTTATTTTCCAACATTTTGCTAACTTTTAGCTGAAGTATTTAATGATTAGGTCCTGAATCTGACCTCACTGCTGCTTATTCTTTGCTATGATTATGAATTAAATTCCACCTGCAGATTTGGAAAAGTACTTCCATAAACAACCAATAAGTTATTTACATTAATATTTACTGCGGTTTTTAAAGGAAAAACAACAAATGTAGTTCTCTATAGCTGCAAAAGCTACCTCTACAGGTTAGTAAATAAAATATATATGTTCATGGCACAGATGAGACATCAGCAGAATAGAGCTGCATAGCCCTTTCTCTCTCAATGGCAGCAAATGCAAGCAGATAAGATGTGAAGACTGGAAAAAAAAGATAAATATGGCACATTTATTTGGTTTAATTTATTTATGATACAATATTGAACATTTAATATAAAATTAAGTAGACTAAATGGTTTATTAATTACAGAATAGAGACTGTATTACTCTTGATTCATACATCTACATAATGTAAGTGTTATTATATATCAATAAAACATTTTCTGTTGATTATGTACTTCACGTATTCATCACACCAACATTTTGCTAAGTGCTATACATTATTTATGTAATGTATCACTAATTACTGCAACACCAATTTTTCCTCTTTCAAACAGCCTCTTCAACTCATTTGTGTCAGGTCTTGCCAAACTAATTAGGATGCTGTGCATCCCATTATTTGACTGTATTCAGATTTCATACCGCTGTACTTTGGTTGGAAAAAAGAGATTGCCCTGCTTCTTAAATAGTTACCAGCAAGCACTATTTCCACCTTTTTCTCTACCACCCAATGCACCTGGGCGTACTATCAAATGGTGGCGAACAAAGTGCTATCAATGACCCGTTAAAAAAAGGTTACTGCCTGATGTAGACATAATATACGATGTATTATTTAGTTTTATCACACAACCTTATTTAGTAAGTTATTAATAACCTTACCTTAAATACCAGTTCTCCTATCAGTCCGTTCCATGACCCATCATCCTGAGGACTCCCATACTTGTGATCCGGTGCAACATAAATTTCATATTTAAAGCCGAGGTAAGTGGCCAAGGCTTCCAACACGTCTATTGAGAAGCCCTGATACTTCTTTGGTTTTCCCAGAACATTTTCAGACACCATGACAAAGGGCTCTTCCTAAAGAGAAAATAAAGGGGGCAACTGTTAGAAAAGCAATTACATGCCACATTTGGGTGCTGTTTGTTTTAAAAGTAAAAGAAGGAGCTATTTAAATACTGCTTATACAAAACATTCTGACAACACACTGCTAGCAGTGCTTCTTGCGTTCTGTGAAATTCTATTTTGTTATGTACTTACTTCAACAGAGAAATTTTCTTCTCTGTTATGTATTTCAGAAGTTAATCTTCTGTTGCAACATTACAACTGAAATGTTTTTTGGTAATACCTTCTGATCGCACTTATGGTGGGCAGGGCAGACACATACTCATATGTCTGCTCATGAATACAGAAGTTTCTACAGAGCTGCCATTTCCACTGGCTGGGCAAACACTTATCTGACAAATGCAACTACTAATTCATGCTGTAAGGGATGAAAAACATGGTAAAATAGGCCATATCACAGAAATATGCATTTCTCTTGTCCTACTATAATTGGAATCTGAATATAAACTGCCTGAATTTAAATAGTTTTATCCAAAGATCATCTATTGGATTAGTTTAGGAAGAATCAATTACAGGACTTAAGTTTGTCTCTAGGAGCAATTAGTTAATATTCATCAAAAAGTTAACCATAATAAATGATACAACTAGATACTGAAAGTTCGAACTGATTGGTAAAATTTCCAAACAATATGCATTTGTCTTCCTTTTCCTCAAGATCTGAAATTGTTTTATTTATTTTTTTATTAGTATTTCTAACAATATTTTCAGAAATAAATTATTTTTAAGCTAATTTTATTTTCTTTTTTTCCCCCCCTCTCTGTTATTCTTCTGGCTGAGCATTTAATTGCTGGCCATTTTCCTTTACATCTTTTTAAAATGAAACACCAGAAGAGATCCTATTTCTGAGCACAAAATTATATATTTGACATAGATGGATTTCACTTATGTTTGTTCTTTTTCTCTGAAAACATGTCTCATCTACCTAAGTAGTGCAAAAGTATCAAATCCCCTCAAAAAGCATAAGGGCATTGTAACAGGTATTTTTTTTTTTAAATATGCTAGATTTCTTCCTTGTAATTCTTTACATAGTGCTGTAATCTAGTATGAGTTTATCAGAAACATCTATTCCAAGATGCAAAAGTTACTTCTGCCTTGTCATGGCCAACCCATGGCCAACACATGACATGGTTTAGACTTGGCAGAGTAAGGTTTATGGTTGGACTCAATGATCTCAAAGGTCTTTTCCAAACTAAGCAAATCTGTGATACTCATCTCTGTCAATGACTTTTAAGCCAAAGTACTTTTCACAATTTTTTCACTAATTATTAAATATTTTTAGTTTGTTACTGTATTATTGAATTGCTGGCAGGATGTTCTAGGGGTAAGAAAGCATCATTTGTAAATGCTTCAGTTAACATTCACAAGGATAGCCACATGCTGAGGATGCTGCCACGAAGCAAGGATGCAAGTGCCAGACTGCAATGGCAGGATGTTCTTTTCTGACTGCAGGAAATCCAGAAAAAAAACCCCAAGCCCCCTAAACCAAAACAAAACCCAAAACCAACCAACCAAAAAAACACCCAACTCAAACAAAAAGAGAAAAAAACACAAACAAAAAATAAACCAAAAGAAAAGCAGAAGGGTTGATTGTCTCAAGTTATTATTTCGCAATTGTCAGAATTTCTTTCTTCCAAATTATCCAAGATCAGCCAAAGGGAATAAAAAAGGAGGACAGAAAATGCAAGTCAGTTTTTAAAGTAGTTTTCAAGTGCTTGGATTCCAACAACATTGAAGGAATTGATAGTGGAAGAAAGCCTCTACTGGATGAAAACACAGAGTGGATTCCTCTTTGCTGATCACTTGGCTAAGATAATCCCTATGTATAGACTCAAAGCTACTGGGAAAAAGATGTGTACCCCCCCCAAAAAAAAATATTCATCAATCTAAGCACACTATTCACAAAACTCTAAAGATCTGTGTGTACAAAGGGTATACTAGAAATTGATAGTTTTCATATTATAAAGGATTTATTCTTATTCCAAGTTCTTAGAAAATAGTTGCTCATAAACTGGATTTTTATTCTGTTAGTTAAAAAGCAACTGCTAATTTCACTGATTTAAAACTCTTTAAAATGCAGTTTGTCATGACTAATTTCAGTCTTTTAGTAAACTATGCCATATTGTTTGCTGTTGAGAGATTAAAAAAAACCAAAACATGTCCAGTCTGCTATAATATTTCATGAAATATAAATAGTCAAATAGCTTTATGCAAAGCAACTAACACTTCCCAATTTCTTTTGAAGCCTGGAGCAGCAAAATATTTAATCACATTCCAAACAAAACAAATCTATTGCTATGTTTTTTGTAATTGTTTACATTTCTCAAGAAGGCACCCAGGGAGAAAAAAAAATACTTGTCTTGATATTTTCCCCCCATAAATGCTGCAGGCTGAAATTATGCCAGTTGTCCTTTTGTACACTAGGAAGGTGTTATGGGAGCTCCTGTGGAATGACATATACATCCCTACAATAGTGATGTTAAAGTGATTGTCTCTATCCTTGAGAAAGCATATCTTATGGAACGAAAACACACAAAACAAAACCAGCCAATATATTTCTCACCTACTGAGCAGAAAAATAATGAGACCAGAAAATAAGCTTGTAGAAAGTAGGTGTCAAATACTGACAAGCTAACTGATGAGTTTGGATATGGCAAAACTCATCCATATGACGAAGATTCCATTCGATCTCAATAAAATCAAGAAAATCCAAAATTTCTCTCCATAGCAAGCGGTAATTCAGACTATATAAGCAGGTCTTTCTCAGAGAAGCCATACAATCACCATCCTTGGAGATACTCAAAACTCCCCTGCACACAGTCCTGAACAATCTGCCCTAACATTAACCCTGCTTCACACAGACACCAGCCAAGGGTCCCTTCAAACTTAAATTGTTCTAGGATGCAGTGATCCAAGGAAGGCCACTATTCCCGCTTCTCCTTTTCTTCCATCTTTGGAAACACATCTCTTAGAGGGCTGATGAGCCTCTGTGGAGCAAGACTAGACTTCACAGCCTGTAAAGTCAGGGAAGTCTGGAAAAGCAAAGAAGCCACATGATGCATGACTGAGGAGGGGAAAAAAAGTAAGTAATGGATTTTTTTCCCCCTTAACTTCTTGGTTTTGCAAGATGGATAATCTGCCTCACTGGGCCCCATAGCCATCAGATATATTTAGGCGTTTTGCATGCAACCTCAATGAAGATCCTTTAAGAGAGGAGCTACTTTCCTCCTACTTTACTCTCAGTGTACCTCCTTGTCAACCAAATGCAGCACTACTAAGCCTGTGTTAAGGGCTGCTTGTCAAAATAGCTCCACACTTATCACTGTCTGGTTTCTTGTTGGATCTAAGCTGTGCTGCCCTGATACAGAGGAGGATGTGTTTAAGACTCGATGTGGATCAAAGGATTTTGCACAGTGCTATGGGTTAACCCTTGTAGACAGCTAATCACTACACAGCCAATACTACCTGCAGCAAAATGAAACTCCACAGCAAACAGGTAAAGTTTATATTGGGTGAAGCTGCACATGTTGCTTTTTACAGCTGTAATAAGGCAAAGTCTGGTTCCAGAGATGATTACCCCCTAAGCAACAGAAGCTGCAAAATGCTCACAGACTAGCACATCTTACAAAGGCCAAAGGCAGACCCAAGATTAAGGCAGCATGTCATAAAAAAGGGAAGGTGTTGGGAAAGATGTCATGATAGTACAAGTACATTGGAGAAGCAGCTTACAAAAACACTTGTCTCCATTCGTTTAACTATTCTCAGTAGTTTTATAAAAATCTTTTAAGGAAGAAGCTACACGTTAAGACTGACATAGGTTAACAACGTGCTACATGTTAAGAGTGATATAATTTAACAACTTCCTGTCACCAAAGCAACTAGCCACCTTCCCAAGCAACAGCTCTGCTGATGCTTGGCTCCTTTGTTGAAGTAATTCTACTACTCAGCCATCAGAAATCTACTCAGCTTTTGTCAGGTGAGTTGATCTAATTGCCTGGAGTCCAGGCAAATGCCAGCCAGCAAAAGCAATGGAGTAAGACTGTACAAGCAGAAGTGAGGAAACTACCAAGAATGTGCCCGTTACGGTATCAGGGAACCACTAAGCAGCTCAGACATCTTACCCAAACCCACTTTCAGATGTTCAACACAAATATTATTTGAGCATATTTCACATATTAGGGTTTATCACTTAAATATTTGGTTGAGTAAGAAGAGTTATCATAAACATTTTCCACATGCAGAACAGAAATGAACGGATTTCATGACTTGTACAGCTGAGAAGTGAATCTCAGTGTGCTGGGTAAGGGACAAACGCCTTAACCATGGACTGTTTTCCCTCTACCTTATTTTAAGACTTTAAAACATTTGTACTTACATATATATCTGTGTTCTGGAGAGCCATGAGTGTAAATGCAGGGAAACCGATAGTGGAAAGCAAGCATTAGATGAGAACAAAGGAACGTGGGATCCAAAAAAGAGATGTCTAGACTCAGGGAGAGGGAAGTCTTACTCTTGAAATGACTGCTTGCTAGGGTAAAACTGCAAGTGCCAAAAGAGATTGTAACATGCCATAGTCCTGGGAGAACTGAGAGCAGGGCAATGCAGCCATAAAAAGGACTGTAACACATCTAATACCCAGCCCTCAAACACATCTAGTACCCTGCCCTGAATTTTACACTGAGGTAAGTAGCGGGTAGAGAATTTATTTTATATTTTTTAAACACATCAGAGGAAATCAGAGGTTGATAGTATAGAGCTTGGAGCAGTCTAGATTCAAGATTAGTAGAAAGAAATGCTGCTAACAGTTTTGCCAGTTCAGGACTGAGGTTCTGGTACATGTAAAAATAAAGCAACACAAGGTTTTGTTAAGTGCTTCAAGAGTCTAAGATTAAAAGTACAAAATATATTTTTTATTTACTCTGATGAGACTCGCAGACATATGCCAATAATTTGGATGTAACTGTTGGTCTGAAGTAATCCTTTACTAGACCATCTAATAAAGTAAAAAATAAGATAGAAGATAAAAGCTTTTTGGCAGAGAAGATCTTCATGTTTTAAAAGAGAAAGAGCAATACTCAGGCTAAATAGCCAAAAAGAACAATTACTCTGAGTTTAACTTGCTTATGTTAATTAATTAGACAATCAAAGAGAAACATTGGTTTGTAACTGTGCTACAGAGGTGGGTGATAAAGTCAAGCAATAAATTCAGGCCTTAGAGGAGGCAGGGAGGGAGAGCAAGAGAATGATTGTTTGTGAAGCATTCAGGGACAACATGCACGTAGGGAAAAAGTAGATCCCTAAACCCAGAATCTGTATTGGGGATTATTTTTAGCAGCTAGTAAAATAGTGAATTTAAATTCCAAATTTTGATAGTCATCTTTTAGTCCTTCAATGAAAATCAGGTTTGGGGGGTTCTGGCATTTTTTTACAGATACTGTCTTTTTGGACCAATTATAGAAAGCTCTCTTGAAAGAACAGAAGAAGTACCATTCAAATCTCCAACACAGCACTCTAAATATGTGAAAGGAAGAAAAAGTTGTATTCAGGGGCCTATTTACAATGAAGTGGTGGTCTCCGCCCAGCTGTTAATGATGTTACATGCACACCACATCATCAGGAGATCATTGAATGGGCAACAAGGTGGATTTTCTCTGTAATTACAAGGGTGGATTCTGTGGCTTCAAGTTGAGATTTATTTCAGGATAGAATCGATGTGGAGCCCGATACACTGCTCTGCTGCACTCACTTATGAGAGTCTTATGCTTGCTTTATAAGAGATAAAAATGCTAAAAAAAAAATGCTAGGATGTACTTTATAAATGGAAAAGTAAAAGCAAAAGAGAATGTTTGGGATTATTCTCCTGCTCAGCTGAATCCTCTTTTCCACTTGGCACGGGCAGAAAAGTTTCTTAGCCAGGAGGCTATACAGAAATTACTAAATGAACAAAAAGTTACTGGCTTGTGAGATCAGAAAAACTGATCACTGCTGGGATTTGCAACACATATTGGGGCTTGACTTTAAAACTGCAGATGAATCGTCTTATGTGCTTCTACCATGTTTGGAAGAGAGTTTTGAAACTGGGTAATTATATGGGTGGTTAGAATTCATAAAGCATATGAAAATGACCTCTGTGTCTACTCATCAGAAACTTCTGAACACACTGGAATATAATACTTTAATATTGACACTCTGTATTCATTAAATGGGACTTGGTATTCATTAAATCGTCCCTTCTTCTTCACTGAAAGTAGAGAGAGGAAAAAACAGAAGCAAGAAATGAAGCTCAGTATGGGCAGGACTGTCAATCTATGGTCAGTAGTGTCTCTGGAAACAGTGGACAGGCACGTTAAGTGATTCACATGGCCCAAGCAAAGCCTCGGCAATCACATCAAGTAAATACTCTCTGTGACACTTTAAAACTCCCATCACCTGCAAATGCTAAGAAACTGCTCCCAAAACTAAAATTCACTCTCATTACTGGATCTCTCAACTCCCAATTGCTACTGCATGACCAAGAACAGCCATTATAACTGACAAGAAGCCCTAAGTCTCATAAACCATAACCAAAACATTTTCAAGTACAGGATGCTATTGTCTGGTTGCTAGGTATAATTACTTTTTTCTTGACTCCTAAAATAATTAACCCCCAACTTTTAAATGTTATCCATTTTCCATTCCTTTCCCCCAAAGATTTCAGTGAAATATGCAGCCTCAAATACTTAATTTCCTCAAGTGCTTTACTGACCACTGTTTTGGGGATTATATTTGGCTAGGAACAGCACAGCAGCTTGTTATTTTTAATTGAACAGCAACGTACATTACTTGATGTTAGAATCAATGACCAAAATTTAATTGAAACATTTCATTCTCTCATTACAGAAATTCTCCCACTAGCAAGGGTTATAAAAGTTGCTGCAAAACATAACACAATCCCCACCCCTTAATAACACTAGAACAAAGACAAAGTTTTCAAATCTACAAAATCTTGGGTAATTAAGGTATTATTCAATAACCTATTCTGCCGATGGGCTGTGTAACGGTGTTGGCATCGAAAACCACTGTTCTCTGATCTTGTGCTTTCCAAACAGACTGATTAGAAAGTCAGTTGTACTAACAGAAAAGTCGGCTTGCCTGCAGCAAGAAGCTAGTTCATGTCCCAGAAGCTGAACACAATATTAAAGGAAGAGGATTTTACATTTGGCCTTTGTTTACCACTATCCTTATGCATGTGCTCTGTCTCTCACTTTTTTTAGTGACAGTTTTACTGTCATCTTCATAAGGACATGAGTTTGTGCTTTCAGTTCACAGTATTGCTACGGTTGGAAAAGAGCCTTGAGATCATCAAGTCCAACCATAACCTAACACTACCAGGCTCACTACTACACCATATCCTTGAGCACCACATCTAGACAGCTTTTAAATACATCCAAGGCTAGTGATTCAACCACTTCCCTGGGCAGCCTGTTCCAGATTTGATAACCCTTTTGGTATACAAGTTTTTCCTGTCTAACCTAAACCTCCCCTGATATAACTTGACACATTTCCTCTCATCTTATCAGTTGTGACTTGTGAGAAGAGACCAACTCCCACCTCCCTAGAACCCTCTTTCAGGTAGTTGTAGAGAGCGATGAGGTCTCCCCTCAGCCTCCTTTTCTTCAGACTAAACAACCTCAAGTCCCTCAGATGCTCCTTCAGCAGCTTCATTGTCCTTCTCTGGACCTGCTCCAGAACCTCAATGCCTTTCTTATATGGTGGTGCCCAAAACCCAACACAGTACTCAAGGTGTGGCCTCACCAGTGATGAGTATAGTGGGACAATCACTTCCCTAGTCCTGCTGGCCGCACTATTCCTGATGCAGGCCAGCATGCTATTGGCCTTCTTGGCCATCTGGGCACACTGTTGGCTCATATTCAGCCAGCTGTCGATCAACACCCCCAAGTCCCTTTCTGCTGAGCAGCTTTCCAGACACTCCTCCCCAAGCCTGTAGCATTGCATGGGGTTGTTGTTGCCCAAGTGCAGGACTCGGCACTTGGCCCTGTTGAAGCCTATATGATTGGCCTCAGCCCATTGATCCAGCCTGTCCAGGTCCCTCGGAAAAGCCTTCCTACCCTCAAGCAGATCAACACTCCCACCTAACTTGGTGTCATACGCAGCAGTTTAAAGTTACAGTAGTATTGGTCAACAGCCGGCTGAACATGAGCCAACAGTGTGCCCAGGTGGCCAAGAAGGCCAATGGCATCCTGGCCCGCATCAGAAATGGTGTGACCAGCAGGAGTAGGGAGGTGATTGTGCCCCTGTACTCGGCACTTGTGAGACCCCACCTTGAGTACTGTGTCCGGTTTTGGTCCCCACAGTACAAGAAGGACATTGAGGTGCTGGAGCAGGTACAGAGAAGGGCAACAAAGCCAGTGAAAGGGCTGGAAAGCATGCCCTATGAAGAGCGGCTGAGGGAACTGGGCTTGTTTAGTCTAGAGAAGAGGAGACT
>JAVSBS010004643.1:6147-28184 GCA_033124195.1 Coracias cyanogaster
CTTCCGATCTTCTTCTTTTCTCACCCCCACCCCCCCTTTTTTTTTTTTTTTTTGACAGCTGTCTTCCTATCTTCCCAACAGGTGCTATTAGGCCCTGAACAATGGCAAAGGCTTTTAAGCCACTGCTGTTGACAAGTGAAAGGGAACAACAAATGGCTTGGTAGTGCTCTTCTCCCCGGGTCACTCAACCAATGGTAATAGTTATTATTTTTATTTATTAGCTCTGCGGCACTGTCCTCCATTGTACCTCCTCCAACCTCCCCTTTCCGTGACAGCAAGGAGCTTTTTAACTTTTAATAAAAATGGGCGAGCGCTTAGGTCCTGAGCTGGCTCTTTCCGTAAAGTGCACAGCTAATGAATGTTGTCCATTTAGATCTGGATAATTTATGATGTCAGCGGAGCGGAGGTGGGGAGGGCTGGATCCAGATATGACCATTAGTTATACTGTCAGGAGTGACAGTGAGAGTAAAGGAGGTAGAAGTTGGACAGAAAGAAGAGGTTCCCTCCCTCTCCGCCCCATATTTGTTTTTGCAGGATAAGTACAAGGTTGGGAGATAAATAAGACATTCCTGCTTTTGAGGTTAACATAATTTTTCTTTACTCTTCTTAGCATTTCAGTGACCATATTATAATCCTCTTCAGAGAACAATGGCAAGACGGAATGGAAGTTAATTTTCCCTGAAATGAAAATGACTGCACACATTTAAATGATGCATTCAGACCTGTTACCGCTTAGAGAGCAAACTCTGCCAAAGTATTTTCTGATCCTAATAATGAATACTTGCATTCGCACACATATATTTACTAGTCAAGGTTGCTTAATTAATAAACTGTATATAACGGATGAGCTCCATCAGATGCAAACCTTGTATTGCCACTGTTCTGTTCTAAACTAGGTAAATATGAAGGCAAATCAGGCAATTCCATAGAATCATAGAATGCTTTGGTTGGAAGGGACCTCAGAGATCCAGACAAAATCCATAAACCTGCAAGTAAGTCACCTGGAAGCGCAAATACACTTGAACGTTGAAAATACAATGCTAAAACCCATCAAAATATTGACATATCATGGAACTGATTGGTTTAGAGTTATTTGTTATCCAATTGAGGTAAAAGCGTGTACCTCTTTTAATCATCTGGACCTATTTATTTAAATTGTAAGTTGACATAATTGTGTAGGGCTACAGTCATCAGATTGTCTGTGTGCTTCCTAGAGCAAATGTGTACTATTATAACTAGAATCTAATAATAACATTGAAAGAATGATAAAATACACATTTGTGATGGTAATAAAACCATTACAACAATTTTAAGAATTGCAAATAGAAAACTGAAAAGGATATCCCCCTAATACAACCAAGAAAACACACAGTAGGCTCAGATTTCTATTCTCTTTAAAAACATGACAGACTGTTTTACCACTGGAAGTGAGAATTAAAGCACATACGCCTGATGCTAAACAACTACACATCTTGAACTCCTCTTGCACAACATATGTGAAAACAAAATCTCAATCATGGATTGCCAGATGCCAGAAAGACATGAACAATAATAGTAATAATAATTAAAAAAAAAAAGATGTACACTATAAATCAAAGCTTCTGAAGTGCAGGTAGTTTCACAGTAAATCAACAACTGCTAGTTGGGGTGTAAATGATATTTGCATGGAATCATTATGTCCAATTAAGTAGAAATTATTAAAGCTAATGTCATCTTCGGACTTGCTTAAAATAATCTTCCAAGATTTGCACACAGGCTTCTCCACCGAAGTACAGCATTCCATCTGCCTTGACAACTTGTTCTGTTTGTTCTCACTTGTCTCCATTCATGGATTTTTTGGACTCTGTTATTTTCGGCATAAATAGGGAGAGGAAATACATTGGGTTTCCTTTTGATCGAGCATTTTCCTCCCTGAGCTAGGGAATAACGTCAAGATACATGGGTGGTTCAGCCAAGTAATGCTTGTGACAGGTAATCCCCAAATAAGTAAAGAGAAATCAGAGAAAGTCTATTATGCATAGCTCTTTAACATAATAGTTCTAGACAAGGAGAAAGGAAAGTCAGAAAGTAAAAGCAGAAAAGTCAAAGTGGGGAAAAGAAAAGAGAGACAAAGCAAACAATACTGAGAACAAGGAAAGAACAAGACCAAGAAAGGGGACTAATTTGTCAAAATCCAAAATGTACTTATACTAGACAATGCACCAAAGGAGTAGGAGAGTCAGTGCAACTCTGCAGCCACTCCTTGACGATTGAAAATGGTCACAAACACCAAGCTCCCCCATTCCCCAGCCATCCAGTAGATAACTGCAGCAGCCTGGACAAACATGAAAGAGAGGAGGTAAAGAGCTGTAATGTGGGATTTAGATTCAAGCACAAACTATGCCTTCAAATCACTGCCAGCACTCTAAAGGGACAAAATCTTTCTTTTTTTTAATCAGAGGGGCATCTTACTCATTCCCTGCAGCAGAACTTTTCCACACTATTTTAGAAAGTTTAGACTTCTTCCATTCACTTCAGGATGATAAAACTTCCCCTGAAAATAGTTGTCCAGTTCCACATGAAAGATCATCTGCATTCAGGGTGGCTTCATGAATCGCCAGGGACCAGTAAGGTGAATGCAGGGCAGGAACAGAGTACCTTCCCAAGAATTAAGGTCATTCAGCGAGCAGCTCTTTACACAATGAGAGCAATCAAGAGGCACTACATTCTCCCTGGTAAAAACACAGACCCCAGAAATACTGAGAATATCAACATTTCCTCTGATGAAGGGAAGTTATTTGACAAGAAGAAACAGTCCCCTCACGTCTGTGCTACCAATCTCATCAACCACCACCTACAGTTATCCTTCTCCCACTCTGTCCAACAAACTTGTCCTGGTTGCTCTGGGACCTAATTTGTTTCATCAAAAAACAAGGGAGGGGACAGTGTACCCATCCTCCCAGATTTCTCAAACTACCTATTTGAGAAAGCCTGCCTCTCAAATGACTGAAATGAGGTCTTTCTCAAAAACAAAATCAATTTTTGCCTGCAATTTCAAAGCAGTCCTATAAGATCAGTGAAGAGGAGGCTTAAACCAAACTGTAGCAAGACAAAGAAGTTCAGATAAAGAAAGAATCACCTGGAAGGGACCATCTTGTCTGCAACATCTGTAGTTCAGGATACTATTCATTCTTCACTTCTTAGGTGTGGTGATAACAGACATCTGGATTCTGCTGTAAATTGGCAGAAGCTGCACTTTGTTTTATCACACAGAAATCTGGTACCAGTGATCTTCGCATCTGTGTTCCTACCTTGATTACTTCTACCTTCCACAGTTACAAAAGGAACAAAGTGTTTTCTGAAAAGGTCTGACTGGTACAGAAAGCAGCAAATCATCTACCTCAACAACATGGGTCTTTATGAATCTAAAGCTCTCATCAGTGCCCTGTCTCTCCTAGGACTCTGGCCTCATATTCAAAACCCTCAATTGGACTACTTCTACCTACTGAAAGAGGAAAGAAAAAAAAAGAAAAAGTTCCCTCTCTGACTATGATCTCAAGCATTGACTAGGTTATTACCGACATGGGGATCACAATGCATGATCTGAGAATTTTAGTGAGAAATCCTTATAAGGAGCTGAACTCATGAATGCAATCTTGCAAGACCTAAAAGTGATCCTCCTGACAGGAAAAGCATATGTTTTCTGGGATTGATATCTCCTTCAAATAAAGACCAAATCTGTAAATGAAGAGCATACTGGACCGGAAAACAGGTCTGTGAAAGAACCCAAAGAGCAGATCTGTGCACAGATCTGTGCAGCTTTACTGCTAGGATTATTGGTTCTGTCATCTTGTGGCTTTATCTTTGTGTGTAAGTCTGAACATTGATTCAAACTACCTTGAAGCCCCCAAGAAACTCAGCTAAATTTTAATGTTTGCACAGAAATCACTTTAGTCAGACAACTGTTGCTGCTGCTGTGAAAAAAGAAATCAATCCAAGTCCATGATCAACCGTACCTTAACTTTAACACTGACACATCTAAAATAAGTTAATGAACTCTGTCTGAAAAATAACAGTATCAAACTGTTATATGGAATCGTATCTTTTGCGATTTAATTTTGTGACTAACATTGACCTCTCATGTATGGTACCTACCTCTCTTTGCAGATACAGCACTTAACAATATGCTGTTTACATACAGATTTATTTCCTATCTAGTGAGAGATGTTTGGAAAAAGAACCACATGCAATTCAGCTTTTCTTTTTCAACCCTGAGATAAAACTGGGGCTGAGACAGACATGTTTTCTTTTAACCATACCTCTCTCTGAATAAGATAGAGAAGTCTTTGAATAAACTTATATTAAATGTTTCTTTGGTATGCAGGTACAGAGGAGAGTAATACCAAATATGTGTGAGTACGCCAAGCCCAGGAAACGACCCAGAGTCAATATCCGAAGTGGTGTGGGGAAACAGAGGGATGTGGGGCTCCTGTGGAGTGAGGCAAATGACAAGGGCAAATTCCCAGATTGCTTGAGAATAGGGGGTCTGGGAAGGTGGGGTGTGGAGTAATTGCAGAATGGTGTAACAGGGAATTTAATAGATCAGAAAAGGCTGAATAGGATAACAGGCCCATTGTTCAGAAAGTTCTCTTTTGTGACCAGGCTTTAAGAGAATGCCAGAACAACAAATGACTTAATCCTGAGGGGATGCTATGGCATAAATGAAAGCAGTCTATACCTTGAAAGCTGATGGAATAAATTTCTGTATCACATAACCACACTGATGACTGCAGCTTTCAGCAAAGTCTTAAGAGTTGCAATTGGCAAAAAACACACAATCATGCCCTCCCATGCCCCCCTTTCCCTCTCTATGGCATTTTCCAGTGTACTCAGGGGGCAGAGTGGGGAATAAGCCACATGAATGACAAACAGAGATGGTGAAATGCCACATAAAATACAATGGTTACAGGGAAGAACAGAAGAGAAAGAAAGAATTATTCCATGCTGGCTTCCCTTCTCTCCTATGTTCTAACCACTGAACTAAACTTGGAGCCTCCTGGTTATATAAACACAGCCATTAAGCACTCCATCACCAATTTACAACAGCTCCCTGTTCCCTTGCTAAAGAAATCGAAGTGCTTTAATAGACACTTGGTGTAAAATGGAGGCTAACCTTCCAAGTCTCTCACAGAGCATCATAGGTCTTTGAGAAACTTTCCCATTTGCTCGTGTGTTTCTTGAGTCCTGTTATAGGAGATCATGGAGCTGGAGGGTCCCATCTAATTCCTGGTACATCAAAGAGCGCATCTGTCCAGTTACTTCAACACAAGCTGAATCAGGAATACAGAAAAGGCAGTCTAATTAAAAAGCAAAGGTCACACTCTAGGGCATAATATAGAACATGTTATGCCTATCCTTGCAAGGATGGCAGGGCTGGTCATGGAAAATGGAACAGTGTTAAAAATTGCATCATCAGCTTTAGCTTTATATATAAGAGAAGAGCCAGGACATTATTTATTATATGGCCAGGGTATTAAGGAAAATAGAAAGTGACTGTTTTTCATAGAAAAGGTGGAAATACAGATTTTTCTTTCTTCATTGAAATAATAGATTCTTATTTAAAGAAAATGATCTTGGTCACATTCTAACTCAGACAGAGAAGAAAAATGCAGAAATGTAATGCGGCAATCCAAAAATCAACCTTTCCCCGGGTCCTTATGAAGCTTGGCCTCTGAATTTTCAAATTCCTACTATATCTAGATGGAATCTATTAGTGGGTTCTAAATTTGGCAACAGAAATTCTTCAGTTCTTGGTGAATCTTGTGAATGATATTAAATTCTAAAACAACTGATCAGGGAGTATTTCTTTGCTAAGAATTCAGAGTTGAAGAAGCGTAGCTCAGCTGTGATTTGTAGTTAACTGGGTAGGCAGTGTGTTGCACTTTTTATCTTTCTTCCCTCTCCCATCTACCTTTTGCTAGAAAAAAAATAAAAAGGAGCACCATAGGTGTGCATTGCTAGAGCGCTCTGCACAAAAGCTAGGCTTCTGCAAAGCCTTGGTCTGAGTTTAACTGAAATGCTTGTTTCCATGTATATTTCAGACACTTTGTAATTTTAATACATATAAAAGCAGCTGTTACCACTCTAAACGTTTCTAACTTGGAGAAAATAAAGGAATAAAAAGTTTCCTCCATCCTATTTAAATCACATTTGGGTAGTTCTCTGTGGGGCTACTACAAAATCCTTTAAGTCCACTAGTCTCTTAGCTACGTTAAATGCATCTCAAGCATTCACTCTTCTACAGAAGAGTGTAGACTCCAGTTGGACACCTACAATTCACTAAACTGGAAACACTGACCTAAGGGAGACATCACATATACAATATTGCACTGTAATGTAAAACACAGATAATATTCAAGGGAATTAAGAAGGTGTATGTTGAGTGGATTTTTCAATGTCAATAGGGACAGGCTTCAATGGACTCAGTGCAGTTCTCCTGATGTCTAAACCATTCTCATTTCACCAGCATGCAATACTACTTTCTTCTTCGAAGAAACACCCCAAATACCCAAATTCCAAGAGTCCTTACTACAATGTGTTCCTGCTACTCCATACAATACTTCAATTAGGGCTGAGCTACATTAACTATAATTATAAAAAATACATGTATTTCGATAATGCTATTTTTTCTCCACTGTTATAAGTCTTCACTCCCAAAGCTGTGTTTATAATGAGATGGTGTGGTGTACTTTCCATTAAAAGCCTCGGCAGGAGTTTCTGTAGTTTTTCTCTTGCATTGCAAGTTCAATACTCTTTCTGCATTTGCTTCACAATAACCAGTCCATTTCCAAGTGATTAATTTTCTATTCTAAAACAAAGCATTCCTTTCCCCTCTCATTTTGCTGGTGAGGGTGTTTTTTTTTTTCTTTTCTTACCAAAAGAAAAAAAAATTCTTTTTCAATGACATCATGGTGTAAAATTTTCAAAGCAGGTTTTAGCGGGAGATATGCAGATTGCTTTGAAAAGTTACCCTCATAAATAACAACAAAGTACTGAATTATCAAGGCTGTAACTCAGTCAAGAGGTGCTGTAACCATTTATATTATATGACCTCAGCAGAACCTCTTGATTGAATTGCAGCCTTTCATTAAATCAGGCCCTCTGTATTATTTTCTCTGAACTAGAGTAAATCAGAATGGCAAAGAGATTAGCCTCCAAGCCCATCTCTTTGTGATCTAGAGGCATATAATTTTTAACCATTACCTCAATTTTATTTTGTAACTTTAAAAGACTGTGCATCATCTACTGTGTCAATAATTACCTTCCCTCTGAGGTGAAATAGTTTGATGACATGACAAAAACACTACTACCAGGTACATTTAGAAACGATAATGCCTGTGAAGGAGCAAGATCCCACTACTGAAAGCTACAGAAAATTGGGGGGAAAAGGGAGAGAAAAGACAAACTGTAGATTCAGAGCACTGCAGATTCATTCACAAAAAAGCTGGAAACCAGAAGGGACCATTAGCTCATCTAGGCTCATCTTCTATATATATTACTGAATATTCATTATTTCATCAACCAAAATCAAACCTTCTTCTGATTTATTTCTAACTACTATTTTACTAGAAGAGAAACAGCTGGCTTCTGAGTCAGGACATTCCATAAATATCTCCCTGCTTTTACTGGAAAGTTGTGTGTGTAGGGATGAGGGTGGAGGGAACTGGGGTACTTGTAACACTCTCTCTGTTCGTCTCCAGCTGGCTTATACAATGATGCCTCCAGAATGTGAGAGAGAACTTCCATACCAGTGGTTCTCAGACAAACCCACGATGACAACGTCAACATTTTTAAACTTTTCATGGAGTGGGTCCACGCAGGAGCTCCTGTGCTCACGCAAGTGGCCACCGCAGCAGGCCCACAAGAAGCGTTCCTTCAGAGAGTGCTTTCCAGGCTGCTTGGCACAGGCTGGGAGACAACTGCATGCGCAGGGACAAGTATTTCGAAAGGAAGCAGGAGAGCATCACTCTGGATCTGCAGTTTGTGTCTCACATGATTTAAGAGAATCCAGTTTTCCCCATGGTTCGTATTATACATTGGAAGAACATGGCACTTTCCTTATCTGGCCGTAACGTTTCCCAGCACACTTCAGTTTTCCTTATTTCTTGGATTTCACCTCCTTTTCAAAGCCCCTACATTTAACTCAGTAAGAGAAAAGCTACAGTAAGTCCCTTTTCCTATTTTCTTATATTTGTGTAGCTGTTAGACATTTTGCAAAGGAGGGGAGTACCAGCCAGCCTTTCACAACAAAAGGGCTACTGTCACCGCGCCAGTCCCAGACATGGTGGAAACCAGCCCACAGGAAAAGGCCTGGCTCCAGTGTTAGGCCCCGGCCGAGTACAGTCACTGCATTCACTCAAATTGGCAACAGGTCTCAGTGTTCCTGGCTTTGAGCTGTGAACAAGGGTCGGGATTGAATAACCAATTATACAACCGCTGACTGAGTTTATCCAAGGTTTGCAAACTGCTATAATAGCCCAGTATTCACTGACTGTTTTATCCTTTTCCAGATATAGTGTCATATCTCCCCTTGTGCTCCATTTACATGTCACTTTATTACATACATCCATTAAAAAGGTTAATACAATGTCACAGTCAATGCCTAAATGTTGCCATTCAGTATCCTCGCCTTGCTCCCCGCTACATTTCACATAGGCACATTTCTTTCTCTCCCCCTCTCCTGCCTGCTCACTGGCTTGCTTGCACGCTTGCTCACATGCACACACACACACACACATACACTCTCTTTCCTGCTGCAAGTTAAATCAATTTGCTGTCAAGAATACAGAGCAGTGCATGAACCAAACGGTAGCCAAGAGTCAACAGAATAAAAACTGCTCCCTAAAGTTGCCAGTCACGGTGAACGTACTGTACCGCTAGTGACAATAACCTTTAAAACCCTGAAAGTTCAGATAATTACTTAAAATTGGAGACATTGTTGAGACTCCTTGAATCACCTGGGTCTCTTAAACTATCAGGAAAGTTCACTCACTAAAAAAGTCTTTTGAGTGGCTTTTCTTACTTTCGGATAAACATTAAACATACCAAAAATAATTCTTCTCTGATTTTTAACACCTCCCAACTTGACCCCACCTATAATCCAGACGCGTAGGAGGCTGGAAAAAAATACAACCAAAATACCGTACATCTTCCTGCGAATGACTGATGGAGATCTTGCTTAAAGTTGTTTTGGGTTTTTTGGTAAAAGACTGTTTTCTCTGATCAAGTTGATTATCTCTGTATAGAATTTTGTTTCTGAAAATAGCAAGAAAAGAAAATGACTCAAAATCTTCTACAGGGTTCACTTTTTGAAATAAAGGGATTCCTGTTATTTCTGTTTCCTACTGCCTTACACAAAATGGTATGAGAAACCAAAGACAAAATTTTACCTTTTTATTTCATACTATACAGCATGCAAAAGCTGTTTGGTTCAGAGTGAATGCATTTTATCAGTGGTCACACCATACCTCCAGGCACACATTCTTGTGAAGAGCTGTACACAACAGCAACATAAATCACTGCTATTTGCTTATAGAATATCTCTGGGAGAAAGGCACAACTTTTGAGTTGAGCAGTATGGCAGAGGATCTCTTACAGTACCACAGTGAAGCTACTTTCATTTTACAAATTACACTGTGATTCCTGATCACAAAAGCTGATTTTTATTTAACTTTGTGGCTTTTCACAGTTAGGTATAAAGCAGTTCAGGTAAAAAAATTGGAAATATTTTTTGTTTTCCCTCACTTTCCTGGGGCATAAGACTTCATTCTTTTGCTCCAGACCAATGTACTAAAGCACAACAAAACCACACCTACTTCTCTGGCATGTCTGACCATGCAAGTCAATGTACACAGATGAAATGTTTTTAAAAAGGCTATTTTTGTGGAATCTACTTGTTTATTTATAGATTATCACAGTCAAAAAATGTGCACAGATACTTGAATATAATCTAAACTGAGACATATCAATTTATCATCATTACATGAAGTCTGACTGCAACAACAGAAAATGGAAGATTTTCCCCAATATGCACTCAATACAGAAGAACATGAACTACACTATTCATGTGAATTGTACACTAGTCTTAAAGAGAACAAACCCTTTCAGTCAAGAGAAAATAATTAATCGGGTTAAGACTTCCAAAACATGTTTTGGTTTGTTTTTTTAAAAAACCTCCACACAAGTTTTGGATAATCTGTATTTTCCTCCTGATAAGTGCTAAGGCTTCTAACACCAACCCTTGATACTTGCACAGACTGTTGCGTGTGATGGTACCAAACTATGCTGCAGGAAGCTTAAATGACCTTACCTCCTCATTCCTTAGCTTGGGAAAAGTTAGGGATATGTGAAGCATTGAGATGCGCTATTAGAGGACCATGGCAGCCCTGACATACCAAATGGAGAGACACTCAAAATTCACATCTTTTCTTTGACTCTCACTAAAAAATCTTCATGGAGCTCTGTTACTCATTTTAGGATTCTGAACAAGAAAATTATAACCGAAACCTATTTCCAATGAATCACTTCCCTATCTAAAAGCCTGTATGCAAAGTTCTTTCTTTCTTCTTTTTTTATGTCATGCCTTTTGAAACATACACAATGCAACTACCCACTTTTGCATCATAAAAGATCTGTGGGCACCACATTGTTCAGCTATCAGTAATAGACTCTTGATTGAGTTGGACTCTGAATGACACATAGTAGCAGCAAATGATAAAAAGAGAGACTGGAGAAAAACCCTCCCCTCAATTTACTCCTAAACCAATTATCTGTCAGCTATGTTCACCATGAAATTCTATTAGAAACAAATTATATTAGCACAGTTTATGAAAGCTATGGCAAGTTGTTATCCAAGAACCTGAATTACCTCTGAACAGGCAAGAGAAATGGGACAATTACCTTGGCAAGTGGAGAGGCTGGTATTTTTCCTTTTATTTCCTTCTCTTGTCTAATTGTTCTAAAGAAAAAAAAAAACTGAGGCTAAACTTTTTTACTACAGGTTCTTACAACTTCATGTCCACACTTCGTATTAATCTAACTGAGCCTTAAGCAAGGAGCTTCAGAATTATTTAAGGAAGAACAACTCAGCTGAGCCCCTTTGGAAAAGGACATTCTCCAAACTTTGACTCCTTTCTCCTGCTCATTGAAGCACTAAGAGGAACTGGCCAAAACCAAAACAACAAAACAGGACACGACACACCTTGGCAAGTTTACAGGCTTTCAGACAGAGAAGGATGCAGAACTGCATCATATTTGGACAAATGATTGCAACAAAGGCAGGCCTAACTTGAAAATACCATCATTAAAAATGTTCCTTTTCCTGTCAGGAAATTCTGAAAGTGAAAATTCCTACCTATCATCCCTTTTTATTCACAAATTAGCATCTTGCAAGCATCTGCAGCTCTGGTCACCACACAAGACACTTCCGTACACGCTGTTGTGTAGAAGGACATACTACCTCTGTGACATCTTAGCGTTACTTTAGCAGTGTCAGGATCTCATGCATCAGAAGATGACGGTCTACAGCTCTATAATGTGCTTACAACAGCTGGTGCTTCTGTATTTGGAGGAAACTGGTATTTCCTGAAAGATGGTGGGCCTCTCAAGTAAAACCATCATATTGCTGATTTCTGAAGCGGTGTTTTTATTCCACTGTTAGATGGCTTCTTGCAAACACTTGAGTTATGTATAACTGCAGAAAGAGGACACAGTACAATACTTACTGATTGCTAACTAGTGATTTTGTCTCAAACCACAAAGGAGCTCTCTTGAACGATGAACAATTCAAATTTCATGAATTTGAACACTGATCTACAAATGTTACTAGCCTAGTCTGTTCCATAGTCCACAGAGCCTGAAAGAGTGGCAAACACTCTAGTAAGTGATCAAATTACTTTGTTATATTAAAAAAAAAAAAATCTTCAAAATAATAGTTTTACCTCCTTCTAAATTTAGGGAGAAAATCTGACTGGTTAGTTTCCAACCTTCTCATCGCTTTTCCTTCCAAGACCCCGTTGTGGCGATCACACAAATAATTTTCATTAATATTCCCAGTGAGACATTAATTAATATCTAGCTATTCAATCCTTGACAGAAAAGAAGAATAAATCAGAGTTTGCTTTACTGACTCCTTGAAACAGATTCTTAGGAAAACTAAAGAAATTCAGATATTTGAACAAATTGTATCTTAGGGAACTCATTCTTATGGTCACTCTGGAGTTCTATTTATAATTGTGCTTTTTCGTATTCATACTACTTCCCTGCCCTTATGAAACGAGAAGTACAAAGAAGCAAATGCGAGGGCAAATTTTTTCTTCCATCAATTCTGATGGCTAGATGCCCTAATACAGCATGCTTTTATTTCTATTATGGTTCACTTCTTAGCCTAATGTTAGCAATAGCCAGTTTTAAGGCAGGTTTGGAAATTCTAGCTTGCTAATTGGTTATTTCAGAATCATATTATTATTGTACTCAAGAATTGGAATGCTACTGCTTTCATCAATCTTTGTTTAAAAAAACAAAGATATGAATTTCCACCTCTTCAATTTTGAGACTGCAGCGAAGTGCTGAATTGCCAGTGGTTGGTAGATAGCTTCTACTTCAAACACATATTTATCTGTGTTAGCTGCAAAATGATAGGGCTGTACAGAAGTAAAGATTCACTTGTTTCATGTTCCTAATCTTCTGCAGAATATCCCTTCATAACTTGACTTTAAAGGGATGGTTTTATTTGAATTTCATTTCTGATGTCATGCAGATTTAAGAGCATTCCTAAATACATGAATTACAAGAAAATCTTTGAAAACTTTTCTCTCTGAACATGCAATAGGTACAATGAAACAGCCAGGAACAGTGAAACTTAAGAGAAATGTAACTTAAGATCTATCAGACTATTAACATTTTAATGCTCCCAGTCATATTTGTGTTGTTCCATTTTCAAGTTATTTTCCCTTTACAAGAAACACAAACATAAGTTTCTTTGATATTTTAAACCTCGACTTAGAGACTGTTTTAACCTCCCTCCGTCCAAGTGTTAACTGACTAATAGCTCTGCAGCTGTGGAAGAAAACATCTCTCATCTCCCCCATGGTCTGGCACCTTCCATTTATGGTTAGAATGATTTCATTATGTTTTACCACTGCTGGCTGCCATCTTTTTCCCCTCTCTCTCTCCCCAGTCCACTGCTAACTGTTATAAACCTTAGAAAGGATTTGGGAAGCTATCACTCAAAGCACCACTGAGCAAGAGCCAATCACCAAGGCAAGGGAAGCCTTCTTACCTAAACAAACCATTATCGGCTCATCTCATGTCTTTGTACTCTTTTTTTGCTATTACCTCATGGGATTAACTTTTATCTCTAATCTCTGCTCTGGCCAACTGTCAGGGAGCCTAAAAGCTGCCTGTCTTTTAATCTGTGTGTAATAATACTGCTGTTACTAACAGATAACTGTGAAACAACATGGAGGGAAGGAAAACACACAAATACGCAAGGGCTGTTTGTTAAAAACTGCTGTGCTCGCTCCTCCCTGAAAGGAGAGCAAGATCACGCGTGATGTCCATATTGCATTGCCTTCATTTTCTCTTTCATGTTTTCCTTTTCAATCCAAACCCCACAAAAGTGCTTTAATTTGGGGGCTCTGTTCTTACTAACCAGTTTATCTGCTGTTCAACTTGACATGGCCAGGTTTCTAGGACTCTAAGAAAATCCTCACCTATTTGAAACTTTCCATTAAACAAATAGAAATATCAGGATGGGGATCATGATATAAAATTTAAAAAAAAAAAAAAAAGGAAAAGAAAATTAATGATCCTACTGTAAAGGGAGATATCCAAAGCTTCAAAACAGTCCACATTTCAAAATTTGCCTTGAAATAAGTAAGTCTTTTACTGGGTAGCATGTTTATCAGGCAGTCAGGCTTTACCTGACTTGAAGTTAATTCTTATATAAGCTCCCTCCAATACTACATTACACCATGTTTGGTAAAACAAGGCTAGGACTGAAAGAAAAACAATGACTACTTAATTATGTCCAGGTGTGTAGGGAAGCAGTGCTCATACAATATGGGGTCTTGTGGGGTTAGACTAGGGAGGCAAACTCCCATAAAAACTGCTCTTGTAGGGGTGTTGGTGGCATTTTTTTCCCAGATTTTATTAAAAGCTTATTAAAGTCAAAGACAGGCCCTTTGATTTAAATCTAGTCCTTGAAAGAGTTTGAAAACCAACAAGGTAGAGGAATAAAGGAGGCATACCAAAAAATCTCAGTGGGAGAGTTGTGGATACAATATTGTAAGAAAGTGGTTTTAAGGACAGAAAGAATACAGGTGTTATATGGGACAGCAACAGCAATTAAACCAAGAGTGTTAGTGACAAATGTATTTTAACTGTTGCACTATTAATCTCCTAGGACTCTAGCTCGGTATCTTACTATACCTCTAAAAACTTATAAACCACTCCAATCACTTTCCTGGTATGAAAACTTAAGAATTAGGCCTCGCATCATACCTTGAATAATCAGCAAACTCAGACGTAGGGAAGCTGCGAGATGTAGACCAGCACATGTCAAAATTCCCTCCTGGCAGGTCCAAGACAATTACTTTGCTGGCTGTTACTCTGAGGTTCCCAATTAGAACTGATCAGGCAATTCAGCATAGTGCTTTTCATCATTAAATCTCAGTGCTTTACAAAAGAGGTCATTATCATTACAGTAGTAGTATTGAAGCTGCATAATCTATAGGTATATGGCTGAAGTAAGATTTGTGGGGAAAACCAGAAAACTTCATTAGATCAGCTGATATTGACAGTGTTTGCTTGCTAATGTCAAATCTGATGACAACTTTGTACATCCTAACAGCTTTGTAATTTTCCAGCTTTAGTGGGAGCGACATCTTTATTCCTCCAGCGAGGAAAATAAGGTAGGAAAAGAAATGGCTTGAGTAAGGTCACCCAAGAAGGCCCAGTGGCAGAACCAACATATTTTATTCTAAAGCTGAGCCAGGAGCCAAAATAATCAGGGCTTTCTGTCACTTTCTAGCACCTGGTTGAGCTGCACCTGGAAATGAAGGAGAAGCCAACAAAGGCATCAAAAATTAGGTCCAGTGTATCCCCCTGTGGTTAATGTCACTCGTAAGAAACCAGAAAGGCATTCTGTGATTATCTTCTTTGCAGTGTCTAAAAACCAGCCCTCTGCACAATGTGTTGTAATAATCTCAGTTACAAATCACAGTCACAAGGATTATAGTGGTAGGGTCCAGATATGAAAGGCAAGGCTGCGATCTTCCAGCCAACCACAAACAAGCAAAGGGAATTTTTAGCTACTAAGTCACCTGAAACTCCAGGAATATGTGGCAGATCAGAGACAGTCCCAATCATTAACTTCTTGGCAAAGGAGAGAAAAAGACCATCACAAATGAGGGAAGGGGACTGGAGCCACCCTTCATCACACCTAAATCCCTTCCCAATATCTGACACTACTCGCTGAGATGGTTTTGGGGGGTTTGGTCTTAACTCCATATGCTACTTAACCAAAGACAAATATATCCCAGCAGCCTGAGCTAGCTGTCATTTCACTGAAACTCAAACTCTACCTGACTCAAGTCATCGTTCCTGACAACATTTTGAAGTCCAACAAAGAAAAGCAGGGAAAATACAAAGAATTCTCCCACCTATTAATACGCTGATAAACTCTGTCTGCATGCTGTGGTTTTTATCACACACTACCTATCTCCAGATGGCTTCCCAGGAATTCTGAATAGAAATTCATGGCCTCTCTTGCCAAATGAACAAGTGACCACAACAGGGAAGAAAATAGAGGAGCACACAAAAGCAGTATAATCCACATCAGGAATGGATCACAGATGATTCAACAATGTTTGCTGCTCAAGTATCAAAGGCTGCTGTTAGATCTAACCATGGACTATGCTAGTAAAAAGATCCTCAAAAAGCAAGGCAAGGAGCATTCCCTCTTGTTCCACATCTTGATACCAAACTAGGAGGGATAAGAAAATTTCAGGAAAGCAAAGAGCTCAAATCCTTGCCTCTCCCACCTGTTTCACCTGACAATGTGAAGTCTTGAGACTTGCCCATCTCACCCTCTTAGGCTTATACTCAAAATCTAAGATCTTCACAAACATAGTATTTATTCCTCAGCTCAGATCCGAAAATGAAAACAAACCACTATATCCTCTCACTGCCACCTTTGAAATTCTTCTTCATACCGTTGTCAAGTGTTGGTCTCCCATTTCATTTCATCAGAGTAAAAATCTACATCTGTTCTACATTTAAGAGACAACATTCACAGTTTTTCAGACTGCCAGCACCAAAAACTAACAACCAAGTTCTAATCAGTGACAGAGATGCGCCTACGCTTGCTGCCCACTCCCACTAAAATAAGCAATCGGGGACACGAACACTAGCTTTGACCCAAGTGCCCAGATTAGCAACCTCCCACTTGCCTCCCCTCAGAAATCAATATATCGATGTGTTTAAAAATGGTTTGCTGAAAACTTCTCAGAAGCAGCCTGGTGAGAGTGATTATCTGAGGATCTTAAGTGCGGCTTTAATAAGGTTCTACTGTATACAGTACATCTAAAAAAAAGCCCACTATAAATAACAATGAGAGGAGATGATTGTAGAGGATCTCGCTCTCTCAGCATCATTTCTAGCTTGTGCCCACATGACTCCAGCAAAGATATCTTGTCAGGCCATGAGGGCTTGACAGGCCTAATCAATAGCTGTTACTTTTTCACAAGTGCCAACAAAAGGAAAACATAATTTATGCCACACAAGATTCTGCAAATAATTTATACTAATTGGACTGCCTAAAATTCCCCTTCTGTCCTTCTGTTTTCGACTGCTTTTAACTTTGCAAACTTCAACTGTCCACACTAAAATGCTTAGCCTCCAAGCTAGAGAAAAAATGAAAACACAGGAGTAACAAGGGCAATATTACTTTCTTGCTATCTGACAGTTTGAGCTGCCATTTCTAAGCAAAATTTGCATTGGATTTTAGCGTCTAACTTCCTTCAACTGTTTTGTAAAAGACAGCTCTGCTACACAAGAACATAAAATTTTGTCAAGTATGAGTACAGACCTCTTTCAGTATTGTCTTCAGAGAAGTTAGAAGAATGCAGACAGCTGTGACATGCTTTAATACATATTTTAATATTCTACTCTTGTTAATCCCTGGCACTTGTAACAGTCCTTTGCAAGCACACACAGTAAATCTCATGGCTTGTTGATTTTTTTTCCCTTTGTAACTGCCCACAAATATTACATAGCACTTCAGCACTGCAAGGGGCCTTCTAGTCATCAGGTTTGTTGCGCTGATACTATAGTCAGCACGTCATATGATGCTTCTCATTAACTTATAGAGCTCTTCTGGAAAAACAGTTTGGGGTTTTTTTCCCTCCAACATGCTGCTCCAGAACCCCACTGTTCTAATGATTAAAAAGCTTCTAATTTCCAGATCACTTTTATTCATAGCCAGTCTTTCTTGGTTTAGGGCCCCTGCCACATCCAATAAAAACTGATGCTTGCCTATGTCTCCTAAAAACAGGCAGAATTTGGGATAACATTGCTTAACTTCTAAGTTACTCCAATGATGAATTTGGCTTACTAGGTGACCAAAAGTTGAGACCACAGACAGAATTTGTCCTATATTTGCTTTGCAGCACACTTCCTGTAGCTGACAGACACTGCTTCCTGAAACTAAGCTGAAACCAGACGCGTTATTATCCCTTAGACATGGTACATTTGAAAAAAGGCTAACACAGCAATTGAAAGTTATTAATAAAGTGAAGAATCAGCTAGGCAATAAAATATTCCAGAAAATACCCTCCACTGCTGTTTGCCTATTAAACTGTAAAATGTACTTTCATGGAGCACCTCTCCTATGAAGACAGGTTGAGAGAGTTGGGGTTGTTCAGCCTGAAGAGAAGAAAAGGCTCCACAGGGACCTTATAAGAACCATCCAATACCTGAAAGGGGCCTATGGGAAGGCGGAGGAGGATCTGTTCACAAGGGTTTGTAGCGATAGGACGAGGGTAATGGTTTTAAGCCAGAAAAGGGTATATTTAGGTTGGACATTAGGAAAAAGTTCTTTAATATGAGGGTGGTGGATCACTGGAACAGGTTGCCCAGAGAGGTGGTGGAGGTCCCATCCCTGGAGTCATTCAGGGTCAGGCTTGATGGGGCCCTGAGCAACCTGACCTAAGTAGAGATGTCCCTGCTTATTGTAGGGGGGTTGGACTAGATGGCCTTTGGAGGCCCATTCCAACCCAACACATTCTATGATACTATGATACCCAGGATCCTGCTCCAGGAGCTGGATTCAGTGGGAAAGGGCAAAGGCCTCGCAAAGGAGGAGGCGTGACAGCCGTGCTGATGGAGAGAACAGGCACATTTACTACAGAGCCATGGTGCTTTGAAGATGTTCGCTGTTAGTCCTTCAGTGTGTGCGTGCATTGACAGCCTCATTTGGGTTATAATTTAAACTTTGGGGAGGAGGGAAGTTAAAGCTGAGATAATTGCTTAAATGGAAATTGATGCTTCTGTTGTACAAAGGGGATAATAAAACGGCATTTTCCTTTCTGCCACAGATTCTTTCCATCAAAAATGTGGAACAGGCATCTCCCAGATACTCACTGAGATGTCCTAGAGCAAATCAATACTAATGGTGTGGGGGCGACCAGAGCATTGCCAGAAACAGATTAAAATTCAGCTCCCAACTGCTCTGAGGCATCCTTTAGAGGGTTCATTAGTTTTCTGAACTACTCTTTTGCTTCACCTTGGAACATTTTCTTCTTTCACATCCTTATTAAAATTCCTTAATGCAGCTGTGTTTGTGTACTTCACAGGTTTCAGCATTTTCTACGTGGGAAAAAGAGTTACACAAAATAGTATTTGATCCGCGCTACCTTCTACTAAACTCAGAAGAACGTAAGCAGGTGAGCCATACCTCCACCGTGACTTCTGATTGGCAGCAAACATTTCCCAAATTAACCGTAATAACAGAGTAATTATCTCGGTAGGATGAAAAGAACGGCATGAAATAAAAATGTCTTTTTTGAGTTTTTTTCAGTGAGACTCACAGTTTAGGCTCTTTGAAAAGCGAGTGGTAACAAGTGAGTTTGCACACAGAGATGAGCCATGGTCTGCTGGGTGGTGGGAACAACTCCCACGACTCCCCCTGAGGCTGGCAGGCTGGGTTGTAGAAAGGGAAACGTTTCCACTCTGAATTATTTAAATATTGTAGAGAGTCTGTTTCATTTTTATTACTTAGGAATTTTTTTGGCGATATTTACTGCTGTGCTTTGCAATAACTAAACTTGCTGGGCATAAATGGACCGAGCACTGTGGCTGTGCTGCTGTCTCTTTGAAAGGGTTTATTTTTTCTGGCAAGCTGCAAAGGGAAGAGGACTTCTCGCTGCCTTGTTTGTTTGGGCATTAATTATCACTAGGGATCTAAAAGGACCCGAGTGCTGCAGAGTGGTCTAAAAAATTTAGGAGAGATGTGAGGGTGTTGCAGAGAAGGTGAAGGCTTCTATTCTGTGGCTATTTCTCTTCCTTACCAGAAGGAAGAATTTTGAATATTGTCCATTTTTGAATTTTGAATGTAAAATTGTCCATTTTTTTTAAAGAAACACAATGAAAAATGTCCTTATTCCCATTCCATTGCACTGGGGCCCATATTTTTTTTGTGAGTCTCCAAAGAGCTTCCTGTAGGTATTTACTGATATTTACTGAGGGATTGGGCACATCCATCTTCATTTACTCTCTTTCCAATATTTTCTTTCCTAAGAAAAAAAGTGAAATAAAATAATGAGGAAATACAGGGATGAAAAGGTAAGAGAAACTGCTAGAATGGAAAATACTGCTAGAGAAGAGACTAAGCAGGGAGTTTTTTTATTTATTTCAGGGAATCAGCAAGGGCAAAACCTAGACCTTGATGAGTCAATCAAGATGTATTACTTCGCTCGTATTGCCAGACTTGGAGATGATACAATAAAAATACATCATGAATACACATAACATAATGGGCTTGAAGCACGGCTGAGGGGGACCTCGCTTGTAGCGTATATTTAGTACTCAAGAAAAGGGTTATTAAAAGCAAGTAGTTGCAGTCCTGTAGGTAGAAACCCATAGTCGAGTAGAGGTTGGTCTGAGAGTGACAGTAGTTCAGGCTCAGAGGTAAGGTGGAAGAGGGTCACTGTGGGTTACTCTGCTGCAAAACAGGGTTGAGAAAACCAGCGAGCCTGGGAGCACGTGCCAGATGTGTAATGTATTTTAGCTGCTAAGCTCAAAGTTAAGATTTCTAGATGTTCATCATGAGTAGGAAGGAGGGACTTTTTACAAGGGCTTGTAGTGATAAGATGAGTGGTGATGGGTTCAAATGGGAAGAGGGGAGATTTAGATTAGAAATTTGAAGTTTTTCCCTCTGAGTGTGGTGAGACACTGGCCCAGGTTGCCCAGAGAAGCTGTGGATGCCCCAACACTGGAGGTGTTCAAGGCCAGGTTGGATGGGGCTTTGAGCAACCTGGTCTAGGGGGAGGTGTCCCTGCCCATGACAGGATGGTTGGAACTAGATGATCTTTAGGATTGCTTCCAACCCAAACCATTCTATGATTCTATGAGTAGTAGCCATTAATTAGACCAAATTTTCCTCCAAGAAGTAGTTTAAGAAAATGAGACCCAGACAAGACTAGATATGTGATTTAATGAAAGCACTTCTTGAAGCGTGACTCAAATTAGTAGAAGACATTATTTAGGTTTATGGAAACATTTACCTTCACGGATGCTGACTGTGGGGCCTGAAGAGTCAGCATCTGGGTACTTTTTAAATTGTGCAAATGAATTTACATTGGAGGGGGATAGAGATGAAAAGAGGCTCACAATGAAAGTAAGGAGTAAGTCTGAGGGAACTTCCTTCCTCCTGACTTGAACTTGTGTGGAGGTGGGTTTGAATGAGGAACATAACGATCTGTTATTGAACATCCGTGGTTTGCTCCGCTTGCTTACCAATATTTTCCAAGGGTTTATTAACAGTTGAAAGATGCTCCTCTGTTTAAGCAAGGAACAGTGAAGGGTAAAGGAGCGATTGTATTAAAATAATGAGCTATCCGTTAATTTTGATTTATTACCGTCGTAATAGCTTTGCTGGTACCAGGAAGACAAGCAATAACAATGTCACCTACTTTATTTGTTCCATTTTTTCCACATCCTCTTACACTCGTTGCACACAGCATAGTATATTTGGATGTCCTAGGCTCTTTACAGTACTTATTTCATGGCCATTTTTTGATGTTTACTTTTTCAGCACTATTTCTTCCCTTTTCTACATACCACATTAAATACCCGTTGTACTTTGGTTGCTTTCCTGAAGCGTAGATTTGCACCCATGCATCCTCACGGCTGATGAGAAAGCAACAGTGGTAGCAACTGCAGTAATCAGATTTAATGTATGTAATTTGCAGCGAGAAGCATGGTGAATATGGAAAACTAAGAGCATTCTGAGGAGCAGCTCCCTTTACTCAAGAACTTTTAGAGCGTGAAACCAGCAGGGCCAGTTTTTTTGGTATCAAAAATGGGATTAAAGTGGTTGGCAGAATTTTGTGACATAGTCAACCCCTCAACTCCTTTTCGAAACACCGAAAAGCCTGATGCTGAGCATCCTGCTGCATATTTAGCTGCAAAATACGGTTAGAGGAAGATTCTTGGTCCTTCCAAACACATTAAAGCTTTTGGATGTATGTGTACAGAGTATCGTGTGTAAGCTGGTGGTTTTTTGATAACTGATTTGGAAGGCTTTTGGGGGGTAAACCACAGGATATGGGTGTTTAGCATTATAGACATTTTCAGGAATTCCAGCAAAGCAGAAAGGTGCGAGATCCAAACTAAATAACTGCAGTAGTTTGGAAAGATGCACATAGAATCATAGAATGTGAGGGGTTGGAAGGGACCTCTGGAGATCATCGAGTCCAACCCCCCTGCCAAGCAGGACC
>JAVSBS010004643.1:28284-40543 GCA_033124195.1 Coracias cyanogaster
AAAAGTTCTTTAATATGAGGGTGGTGGATCACTGGAACAGGTTGCCCAGAGAGGTGGTGGAGGCCCCATCCCTGGAGCCATTCAAGGTCAGGCTTGATGGGGATCTGAGCAACCTGACCTAGTTAGAGATGTCCATGCTTACTGTAAGGGGGTTGGACTAGATGGCCTTTGCAGGTCCCTTCCAACTCAATACATTCCATGACTCTATGAACTGCATACTCCTATTAAAACCAAACCAAAATAGAAATCACTACCAATAACTATCCATATTATCACAGTAAAAGGTTAGTTTCTAGTCTCTGTCCTGTTTGGAGAACTTTGGATCTGGTGCATAGCTGTCTAACAAGCTATGGGCAGCAGTGTTGAGCATTTGTTTTTACCTACTATCTTTAACTGTGTTAACACAAAGAAAAGGTTAGATGCTTTCACAAAACAAATGAAGATGCATTTCAAATCCTAAAACACAAGGGGTAAGCTACAAAAGAAACATACAGGGCTGTCAGGCTGAAACTGTTACTGGGGGAACAGACAGGCACTAGGAATTTTCTGGGGGGAGGTGGGACTACTAGTAAAATGTTCTGTGTACAAGGATGAAGGATAAGCAAAACCAAGGTACGGGGAACTGAGAATGGAAGAAAGGTGGTCACTAGATTTTAATGACAAGTATGTAGCACTTTTCTGTACCACTTTAACATAATTCCACTGCAACAAAGCAGAAATACGCCCAGTAAATACTATGGTTATTTGAGGCTGCTTCTTTCTTTCTTTTAGTGCTCAAATCTGGGCTCAGGTCTTAAAGACAGACCTAGCTGTATGCGATCTGTCAGCAGAAACAGTATTTCAAGTGAGCCTGCCCCATCTTTGACATGTCTGGAGAAGAAGTTGGTTTGCTCCATAGCAGAATGAAAGGCAGAAGGAGCAATCAGTTAATACAGAGAGCTAGGGAGTTTAGCTTAAGTGTTATCTTAAGCCATGAACTAACCTGACAGGATACAAATTTTGAATTTAATTAGATCAAGTGCCTGATGACCATCCTGTGACTGCATAACACGGCTCAACTGTAAAAACATGCACGTGAAAACACCTGAGAGAACACAAATACATTTTCACTTAGAAAATGATGCTACCTCTGGCTTTATTCTAACATGTGGTTATGCTGTTAAGACACAAGCAGCAACAAAATCAATGCACAGTCTAATGGAGAAGCTTTTTACTATTCCGTCCCAAGTTCATTCATTTTCAAAAGGGCTCATGCTGTTCTTCTGTCCAAAATCTGCATACGCACTTCAACAGGTTATTAATATTTACTACGAGGAAGAAGGAAAGCATAAGTATGATAAATAATGATAATCCGTACTTCTATTCCAACATGAAGAGTTTAATAAATATGATGCACCCAGCCCTTGCAGTGCAGTAATAATTATCCCACGTGCACAAGAAGGAAAAAATGTTTGGGTTTTTTTGTAAAAGAAATATTTTCTTTTATGTTTGTTTGTTTGTTTTCAGAAACTGAGACTTTAAAGGGCATCACTAACTATGTATATTTATATCTATACAGAAAAACCTTTCTACTCCTACAGTGATAATTAAAATCACATATCAGGAATGGGTTGAGTATTCATTTAGTTCCTACCCAAACATTGAATCCTCTGTCAGCATTTCGCCTAGCAAGCAAAGCTTGCTCCTTGTCAGTTCCATTAAATACAATTAGCTGAGCGATAGGCTCGTGTACAGGAGCTGAGTGGCACCATTAACACAGAACTCTGAAGAATTCTTGCATCCATACCCCACTGTGTTGATTTTGCCAAAGTCACTGTTAGAATCACAGGTTAATTTACCTATGGAGAAAATTAACTTTCAAAAGATCCAAGAAAGAAAACTGTATTTACAACTGTGCCAGCTTCAATTTCCAAGGTCTACAAGATTGCAGAAAAATATAATAAAAACAGGGGATCAGATTTTCCTTCAGCATATACAGCAAATCAAATCTTCCAGATCTAGACAGTGCTACAGATATGTATGAGAATGAAAATAAGAAAGATAACCACAGACATTGAAGAACAGATAAGAATCATCAAATGCATTACCATAGTTTTGAACGATGACAAAAATTGCACTTGAGTGAGATATTACCCTCCAGCTTCATCACACTCAACAACACATTTAATGTCAGAGAAAAATTTATAGGATATTAAAGCAAACAAAATCACTTTTAAAGCAATGCTAATGTTATTTTGTTGTTTACATACAAACCGCCAGAAGTTTGCAAATTTAAAACTTGACACATAGGCCTTAATCTGTTTTATAAACACAAACAGCAAAATTTGTACTGAGTGCATGCATCTCGAGTGCAGCTTTTGATTTTGCATATGGATTTCGACTTCAGTTTTTCACTTCCTCACCCAGGTTGTTGGGCACTACAACCTTATTTCTACTGACAAGATATTACAAAGTAAAACACTGCAGCTGAGAGGCTAAACACTAAACAGTGCATATATGTCTATGTAGGTGCATTAAGTGTTTATTTCATTATCTCCTTTTCACCTCCATTTTCATTCTTTGGAAGGTCTCCCCTCCCTCCTCTTGTGTCCAGTTATTAGATATTACCTGAGGCAAAACACAACATATAAAAGATAACCGATTCGAATACAGCAAATCTATTGTTTTCAAAATCAAACTAAATAAAAAAAAAATCCTTCTTCTTCATTGTAGCGGCTGAAATACAGATATTGCATATTTCACAGTTAAACCGCCGAGTTTTTAATTCTTCAGCATTATTTAGCCCATATGAAAATAGCTACCATCACTCTTCTTACTGCTGAGTATATGTAGCCCTAATTAAAAAAATCTTTTAGTATGTGCTTAATTTAAAATATTTGCTTAAATCCACCTTTGTAAAGATGGGCCTATGCATATGTTGCCTCCAGTTTGAATTTACGCTTAGCTAATACTGTCATAAAAAAGTGGGGTTTTTATAAAATATTGATCAAATCTGGTTATTACAAAAGTGGTGTGAAAAGCACCATTCTAGCATTTTAAGAATCACTTCTTTTAAAACAGTTGTATGTTTCTGAAGAAGGATTTGGGGAATTTAAATAAACTCTTTTCAAAAAGCTATATCTTAATTTAGAGAAATAAAAAATAAAATGACAAAGAGAGAGAAATTATCTGAGCAGGTTTTCCAGTCCATCATGTTAGAAAGTGGGGCAAATTCTGCTTTGTATGTTAAATCCTCCCTTCTGTTGACTGCAAATGGGACTATGGGAGTAAACAAAAACAGAATTGATACGTGCTATTTATACCCATAATGTCACAGTTGAACTCTTGTTTAATTAACCGAATACCACAGACAAAGGCATTTTATGAGAAAAATGTGATCCACAACTAAAAGTAAGTCTGGTATTCAATTATTCAATGTGCATTACTGCCTTAACTCTTCTCACATAGATGCCAACCGTACCAAAGACAGAAATACGAGTTGGTTTTTGTCACCTCTTACAAAAAGTTGGTTAATTAGCATAGTACGGAGCAATGCCCCTGGTACACACGTGACTATATACACCCACACACTAATTCACTCTTCCACATTCAAACTTAATTAGGTGTGGGCCCAAGCTGCAAGTGAGGTTCAAATCTGTATCTGGAAATGCACTTTGTGGGCTAGAATACAGGAGTGAGGTTGAGGTGATCCAAATTCTGGTCCCCACTCTGTTCTGGTCCTGGTTCACATTCGCCATCAGACTACTTTTAGTCTGTGGTCCGTGAGGCAAGAAACGCTTTTACAGTTTGCCAATACAATACCCAGCACACATGATCCCGGTCTGAATTTACAACTTGCAGGGTTACTGCACCTGGCAATAAGTAAAAATACTGACAATATTGGGCTTGGGTGACAGTTGTCTCTTCCAAGAGAACGGATACTGTGGACCTAAAACACTGCAGCAGTCCAGAATAGATGCTATTACTGGCTAATTAGTAAAGTTACAGAACCACTCTTCTAGAACAACGCTGATTTTAAAATGTATGTTTGTTTTCTTTTTTAAATAGACATTTAACAATATTAGTTTTGTTTATTTTTCTAATCACAGAATGGTAGTGGTTGGAAGAGACCTCTGGAGATCATCTAGTCCAACCCCCCTGCCAAAGCAGGTTCACCTGGGGCAGGTTACACTGGAATGTGCCCAGGTGGGTTTTGAAAGTCTCCAGAGAAAGAGACTCCACAACCTCTCTGGGCAGCCTGTTCCAGGCTCTGTCACTCTCAGTAAAGATGTTTTTTTCCTGATGTTGAAACGGAACTTTCTGTGTTCCAGCTTGTGCCTGTTGCCCCTTGTCCTGTCACTGGGCACCCCTGAAAAGAGACTGGTCCCATCCTCTTGACACCTGCCCTTTAGATACTTATGAACATTGATAAGATCCCCTTTCAGCCTTCTCTTCTCCAGGTACTAATGTAAGTGACATGGTGTTGCACTTTGCTTGGAATAAATACCAAAGAACTACTAGATGTAGCATTAGGATGTTTAAATCACATGAGACACCAAGTCCAGTTTTAAGGTAAAGTAGATACTCCCGGTTCTGAGTTGCACTGAAAGTTCAAATGGCTTCAATATGGCCATCAGCCTCATCTGAAAGCTGGACATAGCCCTTTAAAATAAAAAATTAAACGACATCACTTTAGGTTTTTTTTCCTTATCTGTGAGGTTTCTAGGTGGGTTCTGAGTTTGTTTTGTTGTTGTTTTTTTTTTGTCTGAGGGGGAAAACAAGCTATTTGCCTTACATTCTTTGTGTTTTCAGGTGGAAATGTTACTGTGCTGCAAACTGGTGAGTCGTCTTTCTGCCTGTGCGCAGCAGCACTGTGTCAGCACAGTCCCACAACATGCATGCGTCTGCACAACAGTGCTGGGAGGACGTAGGGCTTTACAAGCTGTCCTGATGATTTAGTTTTCAAACATGGGAATGGTCTTACAGGAAACCAGCACTGCTTGAAAGTGAAGGTGGCCATTCAACCTGTGAGCTCCACTGCTTCCAGTATGGGCAGGATAACACGCATCAGACCTGGCAGTTTTGTTAAGGGCAGACACTGAGCAAAGAACACATGAGACTCAACACATACACCATTGGGACTTTCTGCACTGCACAAACAGACAGATACCAAACAGAACAAGAATTCTCAAGAAAAAACAAAATGGAATATGGATCTACCTGTGATATACCACTGGATTAAAGTTTCCTTCTCCTGAAATCATCCTGGTAAAAGGTTCACTTTGGCATCTGAATTGCTGAGACGGTGTTTAACTAGTACACAAACAGGAATGAAAATATTCTAGAAGCTAAGAAATAAATGCTACCAAGAAGAGTGTAATTACTAGTCTGGAGCTGTCCAATATCCAGTCTGAGCATAACCATGTTAAAGGAAACCTTGTAAACCACCAAACTGTTAGCTATCTGTACCAAACGGCATACCAAATCCTTTTAACTACAAATCATTTTGGCTGAATGCCCTTCAAGGCAAAATTAGCCCATATTGTTTACAATCAAAATTACACACTACCATTCCTTTCAAAGCTTTCTTGCCCTAGGTCTTGCCTAGCACATTATTTGCATTTATGGATTTTTCCCAAGTGCAGTTGTCCAGAAATTGTCTCAGAAGTCCACTGGCTGGAATTGGTCAGGTTTGAAAATTTATGCACAGTATAATTTTCACTATTGAGTATTGTCTTAGTATCAACCCTCAAGTCTGTCCACCTCACCAAACAAGAGCTTCCCCACAGAAGGCTTTATATAGGTGTAAGACAGTTATTCTAAGAGCTATGCACTGGCTGAAGGCTCTATCACTGACACAGAAAAGACATTTCCAAAGGGGGAAAAATAGTTCACAGTTTAAACAATATTGTAGAGTTTCAGGAGGAGATACTCCGAGCTTCTGATACAAAGTTCACTGACTTCCGTTGACTTCAGTAGGCTTAGATCACTAAATTAGATCACAGTTAGTAAATTTGGTTTTGCTGAGTTCTTGGAAGGATTAGAGAACTAAATTCTTCACTTTATTCACCCATAAGAACTGACTTAACATCAGTGTAATTTCAGGCAGCGAGTATCTTTGAAGCAGAGCAACTAAGGGGAGGACACAACACAGTATCATTCCTAGCTCATTTTCTTCTTCCTTTTTTCTGAGTTTGCCAACCAGTGTGTCAAATAGGCAGGATGGTTAAGGTTTTATTTAGTATGGTTACTTCTTTTAGTGCCATGAGCCAGCATGATGCCATAATTCAATATGATAGTCAGTCTACGGCTCATCTGTTTCTTTGTCACCAATGACTCTATAAAACTATAAAAACCCAAACCAAAACAAACAAAACCCCCTCCTAAAGTTCCCACTATTCTCCTAACAAAAAAGAAAGGACCCACAGAAAGTCAATGCAACCAACTTCCTATGCCCTCTGGTAACTCAAGGATGGGTCTACTTAATCTTCTGTGGTTCTTTTAATCCTATGAATAGTCAACAAATTAGCTGAAATCACCTCTCACAGAAGATATAAGACAATATTGTCCATGTTCACACATATATTGAAAAGAAAAGGAATTTTTTTTTCAACTATTATTTTCTAACAAGGAGTCTCAGCATCGCCCTCAAATATTAACTTCATATCACAAACTCCATGGAAAGGTAGGGTTAGAAAAGAAGAAAGCCTAGGAACCCAACCCAAATGCCAGATTCCCTAGCACTCACAGTGCAGGCTGGAGATACAAGCATTAGATGCAGTGCTTAGGTTTCTGGAGCGCTGCCAGCGTAACCTTTGGCTTTAAGGAGTTTGAGTGACTGTGTCCTGCAACTGCTGTTAGATATATGGGAAGGGAAGCTGTACCATGTTGAGTTTGTCCTGCAGGCAAAACTTGAAAGTCACACTGCCTGCGTCATAGCATCATCTCATCAGAATGAAATGTCATGGCACAATGTATTAACGTTGAAAATGCTTCAAGATCCTTCATTTTCTCTTGGCCAAGATTATCTCATCTGCCTGATACAATCTGTGTTTGCCATGCATATGTGAGGCAAATTCAAAGTTTAGAATTACAGTTATGACACATAATGGTTGGCTGGATAGGGAGAAGTGTGTTTAGGCTATTTACTTCACTCTGTGTGTCTAAGCTGGTTTCAAGGTATTTCAAGCCGGGGTGGTTAAGGGCTAAGTTTCCCACGGAGCTGATGAAGCAGGACAGGTGTTGTCAGAGTTTGAATTAGCCCACCTAAGTTAGATACCTAGCAGTATAAATATCCTTCTTAAACTATGGAAGAGAAATAGTAAGTCAAAATTTTTCCATGAAATATCTTCATCTTGGAATACAGATTTTTATGCTTCAGGAAAGGGGTTAAATTTAAATGGCTTCTCCTGAACCACAGAAGGCATTACCAATACTTTAATTCAATATAATGGAAGTGGGGAAAAAAGAATGTACAGAACAGAGGCACTTCTACAGAAAGGAACTTTGGCCTAGAAAAAGACTTGCAATTAACTATTTTTTAATTTACCATTAAATTCTTTTAGCTAAGTCCAAAAAAGCAGGGAGGGGATTTTGACTAGATAGTTTGCAAACTGTTATACAGTTCCAGGAATACAATCAAGTAAAAATCCCTACATTCTACTATTTTTATTTCCTGAATTTCACACTTGCACGTGAACCTTCTTGTTCACGTGAGTCTTCCTTCCACTGACACTCCTCAAAAGCACTGGCAAAGACCTCTAACCAGACCAATTAACTAAGCCTCCTAATACTATGTTTCAGACATGCTCCCTATAGTTGTAAGAACATCAAAATGTTCTCAGAATGTTCAACATATGCTCTTAAAAACAAAGTTCTGACAATTGTAAAAAGTACCAATGAAATGAAATCATTTATATAAGAGAGCAAAACTAATCAACCGGTTCTCTGGCAGGGAAAAAAATGAACTGAGTAGTGTGCATTAAAGAAGAGCACCATCAATTTGCAAAGGTTCATGTGCTTGACTTGCTTGGATAATAGCTTGTATCAGTATGGCACAGCAACCTCAAGTACTTAGCAGGACACACCCCTAAAGCAGCCATGGGCCTTGTCCAAATGAAAAACATCTGAACATCTTCTTGTAGGACAGGTTGTAAAATGAGCTTGCAGAACACTGGCCACTCATCAGTAACTACCTGTACACCTGCAAACATGCTAACTTATGATCAGTGAAAGAAGACAATGCTACACTAGTTTACAATAGGCAAAGCCAAATCACTCAGGGCATAACTAGAAGTAGTTGACAAGTGTCAAATTCTTATCTGTAGTTTGCCTTATGATAACTTGCTCATGACCATGCTCTGAAACCACAGAAAAATGCAGTAATTATCCACTAAATTTCTTTTAAAGTGGTTTTGCACAACAGGAAAAAAGCTGCATGTACTCTTCTAGCTTAGTATAGAAGTATCTGCTCTAATTGTTTTAACTTGAGGTGAAGTACTTGCAGGCATTTCTCTTATTGAAAAAGACCTTATGGATAAGTCAAGAGCTTTTGGCTGTGGAAAGAGGTGGATAGAAATGAGATGGGAGAGAAGTCACTTACAGTTATATATTTTGTGGATTCTTCACAACTTGAAAATAAAATGCACTTAAGACAATATGCAAGGTATAAATCCATTTCTCCTTTGTCACATCAACTCACCAGAAAATGTTAAGATTTTGGAAATACTAAAGAAAAATTTTGAAGGAAATCACAAAGAAATATTACTTTACTAGTGCACATGATGTGAGATGAGTTATTTTTTTACAATACTAACATTATAGTTACCAGTAAAGAAAACACAAAGTTAGCATGGTCTCTGCCTCAATGACTTTGTAACATAGCAAGTTTTAAAAAATAGTGTAAATGTTAGGCTTTGCCTTCCTGTCCTCCACAGAAAAGCAGAAATAGCCATCAGTTTACATCAGCTTCTCAGAGGAACATAAACACATATGTACACGCACAGAGAAATATATCCTAATCTTAGCTCTGTTGACTTTGTCCGTGACAGCCCACCAATGCCACATAAATAAGTTTATCTCCTGCGTTTTTCTGAAAGCGCTGAAAAAATGTCATCTTCCATGACCTAGATGGAATCAGAACAATCTAGACACATGACCACTGCCAAGCACTCCACCTGGAGAGGACAGAAATATTTAACTGTATCATCTAGGACACCCATCAACAGTGGAGAAAGTAAGTTTTGTTCAAAGGTACCAGAACAACCATTTTAATGTGGAAGGCAAAAACCCCACCTTTTTCCTCATGTTGGAAGCAAATCACATTAGTACCACTGAAAACAGGTGCAGCTATTTGAATGCGCTTACTTTGAGATATATCTATCAAAGACAGTTGGCAAGAATGTTGAATTTTTTGCTTGTTTGCTTGGGGAAGTTTTATCAATTTAAGCTATGCTTTTACAATTATAGCTTTGAATGAGAATGAGCATTTTTTCAGCTTAGCTTATACTCCTTCCTAGACAATAAAATAAACTGAAAATGTCACTCTTCCACCAAAATAAGAACAACCACACAGCGGGTCATGGCAATATATTGGTAATTTTAAATTTGCACTTTTGGTTTTATGCATGTAGGAACTTCAGAAGCATATCTTACTATATATTGGGGTTAGAGATACATAGTAGTAATGGTCAAGAACTGCATTTAATATCTCATCTAACAGAAACTGCTGCTTAATTAAGAGCCTAGCAATATTCTATACTATATTGACATTGTAGTGCACTTTACATAGTCATGTCCTGTTTATATCAAATTTTCACTATTATTTTTGCTATTACTGTCACTTTTCTTGCTTGCCTTGGAAATGCTTGTTCATGCTCATCACATCTAGTTAATGGACGTTAATGAGCTCTTTCAAGAGTACAAGTGGAAAGATTGAAAACAAGGTAAGAAGAAATGGAAAATAAGATACGAAACTGAAAGATGAGAACTGAAAGAAAAGAGGAATAAATAAGCAGAGCCTGTTTTTCCTCATGTTACACATTTTTTTCTGTCAGTGGTGAAAAAAAAGCAATGGAGCAATCTTTCGTCTCAAAAAAACAGACTTCAGGTAAATCTTCTTCTATACTCCAATCACACAAGAAACAAACAAACAGATGGACAAATGCTCTTAAAAGTATCACATGTCCCTTGAGTTCTCGGTCATTAAAGGACCTCCTTGGTGGCTGATGGAGACAGGTTTTATTAATGCAGCAGCACAAGTATTTGTGTGCCTGCAGACTCCTCCTCAGCCAGGCTACAGCATTCCACAGCCACCACCCTTTGTATGTGTGCTCTTGTGTATCTTCTGAGAGATAATAGTGTATGTAGATATCTCTTACACCTTTGGATTGTCAAACATAAATCAGTTGGCCAAAACTAGTAAATGCAAAGTCAATAAATTTAAATATTGACTTGAGTTGCAAAATTCAGATTTTGAATACCCCTTAAATTCAGATGTGTAGGGTCAAGAGTTTAGGTTCAGTCTCTCACCCAAGGGGAAGCCAGCTGAAAAATGTGCTTACCTGTTAACTCCCAGAATCATTAGTGTGAATTGACAGGGTTTTACTACACATAGATAAGATAAATGGAACCTTTCAAGTTGCACAAAACCCTCAAAGGTTTGAAAGTACCTTTTAATTTGAGTAAGCCAAAAAGACACACATTTAGTATGTTGAAGACACTGGGCTCTGATTCAGTCTCACTTACTTCAATTTTACACATAGATAATTTCACTGACTTCACTGGAATTACCCATCTTTTACAACAGTGTCACGCCAAAGGAGATTCAAACTATGTGCTTGCAAGGAAAGGAACCTGCAAAACAGAGAAGACTACAACAAAAATATACGTAAATTAGCCTTTGCAGCATTAAGTTAACCACAATCTAATTATAACAAATGCTGTACCTTTAACAGTATTCGGCACCAAGGAGATGGTAGACAGCTTGTTGAAACCAAGAGTCAAACAGCAGTTCTGGTGTGAAAGGTAGTGGGGATGAGATCGTAGAATCATAGAATGGTTTGGGTTGGAGGGAACCTTTAAAGGTCACCTAGTCCAACCTCCCTGCAGTTAGGAGAGCCATCTTTAACTAGATCAGGTTGCTCAGAGCCCTGTCCAACCTGACCATGAATGTTTCCAGGGATGGGGCATCACCACCTCTGCAGGCAACGTGTTCCAGTGGTTTCACCACCCTCGTAAAAAATTTCTTCCTTGCATCTAGTCTAAATCTCCCCTCTTTTAGGTTAAAACCATCACTCGTGTCCGATCACAACAGCCCCTGCTAAAGAGACTGTCCCCATCTTTCTTATAGGCCCCCTTTAAGTACTGAAAGGCCACAATAAGGTCTCTCCAGAGCCTTCTCCTTCCCAGGCTGAACAACCACAACTCTCTCAGCCTTTCTTCAGAGATGTGGAGATGGAAGGAGTAATGAAGCAGCAGTCCACCTCAGAAACCATAAGCGTGTCTGGCTTCAAAGTTCAGTTGTTTTTCAAACTAGAGGCATCTTGCAAAGCAGAACCTAAACCTATATTGATAAATCCTAGTAAGCAAGAAAGATTTGACAATGCATCTTCCAGCTGGGCTTGATGCAGGTTTAAACAACAAAGTATCACATACACTATAAATGACCAAATGGAACTGTATCAGAGTCTGAACTTCATCTCCGCAAAACAAAATGCTTGGATTTTGTGTAGAAAAGATTTCCATTATGGTGTATCTTTTCTTTGTTTGAGTTTTCAATCACTTCAGTCTGCTTTTCAAAAAAAAAAAACAAAACCAACATAAAGCAGAATATTATTGGAAATATTTGTTTTGATCTAATAACATTACTGCCCAGTAGCAGCTTCTGTGAAACCAGAATTTTACCTTAATATATTATTGATTAAATTCTTACATTAAGGAAATTATGTTAAACTCTCTACTAAAATGCATCTGGTATACCACTGTAGTGCCAGTATTTATCCACGCAGTATGAGAGAGATGGCAGAATTCATGATAAACGGCCACAGCTCCTGCTAACACTAGTAGCAATAGTAGTTGTGTGTGTCTATGTGTGTACATACATACGTACTTTGGTCCCACATATCCCACAGGCTCCTGTGCACAGATGCATACTTCATAACTAGTATTCCAGTATTTAATGCTAAATGGGTCCTTCAGTAACCATTTCACGTTTAACTGAAAAATAATACAATTGTTTAGTAAGGGATGGGAAATTTGAGGAAGTTGCTCCATCTCCTAC
>JAVSBS010004644.1:0-34466 GCA_033124195.1 Coracias cyanogaster
TGAAAGAGAGGAGAGGCAAAGTTAATTTACTGAATAATATATTGAAAGTCTGAGAGAACGGAGCCAATTGTGAAAAGGAATTGCATCCATACAGCCATTTAAAGTGTCTGAAACACAGTGATAGGCAAAGCTTTACAAACAGTTATTTGTCATTGTGCAGAGACACAAACATACATGACAAAGAGCAAGCAATAACAGTGAGCAATCTTTGCTTTGAGGCAAAAAGCAGCACCTAGACCACCATCAGCTATGGACTTCTGGTGGGGTAATACAAGGCTGGGTGCTCAGAAGGAGCTCTGGGAATGGTTTTCTTCTCAGAAATAAAATGCTTCTTTCAGTTCCACAGTCTGCAGTGAACATCCTAGAAGTGCTGCCTGAAGAAAAGGCAGATGTGCAATTCTGAGATGTTAATTAAGTGTTGGGCCAGGGTTAGGTTGAGCTATAAAAAGAACTGGTGAAAGAATTCATAATAGGTGGTAGAGAGGAAGTTTAGCATATTAAATAACAATAGAGTTTAGCAAATTTCTGTATTCAAAAAGTGTGTTCTGTGGCAGAGGTTTGTTGTTGTTTTTTTTTTTTCCCCACCATTTTTATACCCTGAGGGAGGGAGAAGAGATGGGGAGAAATAGATTCTTATATTGAATTAGATTTACAATCCCCTGCTAAAATCATGGTCATCTCGGGACAGATATTCTCTGCACATATTCGATAACATTTTAATGCCTAAATAGAGTCTGTAGAAAAGGGAGAAACAGTTCAGTATGCATCTATGAAATAAACCTGTCAGAGGTACTTTCCAATGATGATCATCAACTGAACTTGTGTAACATGATGATCCTTTCTTCATGTTTCCTTTTGGATTGAGTACTTCTTGGGCACACCTATTTTTAAAGAATGAAATAAAGTCTGATTATTAATAAGCAGAAAATATTATATTAGTATTAGAGAATGCGTAGTGTTTGATAGTGTAAATACTCTGAAATTGTTCTGTTAGGTATGTCATTGTGTGAACTGTATAATGTAGTAAGAATCAATTTTCATGCCACAGATCAATTTAATTCTCTCCTCCTGGATGGTAGCTGGAATTCTAGATAGGTATAGCTTGTTTAGAAACAATCATTTTGTCTGTTTTGGAATACTGTAAATGAAGATTTTTCAAGGGGAAAAAAAAGCTTTTAAATTTAAAAGTTGCAAAATTTTTCTAGATCTGACTGTGTGTCTTGGATGTTTCTGAAACAAATTTATGATAATGAGAAGAATATTTCCGATGGTGTATGTTGGAATTGACTCGTGTAGCGATGAGATCCATAGAAGACAGAGCAGACCCCTAAGGTGACTTAGGGTGAGTCTGGAAGACAAAACAGTTTTGGCTGACTTGCTGTGGGATAGCTCTGTTCTTGTCATAGATGAGTTGCTAAAGCAACCTTGAGCTTATTGATGATCTTTAAATGGTCCAGGTTGTTACAGCCCAGCTGTTAGTCCCACTGGTTTTTACATCAGGTGCATTTGGTTGCTTCTTTAAATAGAAGGTGTTTTAAAGGTAGATTTTAAGGTATTTATTGGTGGTACATTTCTTATTGTGGTAATTTTCCAGGCATGTTACTCAGAAATTGATACAAAAGATAGATCAGCTTTTGACCTAATTGGAACTTGAAAGATTTTTTTACCAAGATTTTGCGAAGAACAAAGTCTTTAAAAATCGCAGAATGATAATCCTTTGTATAATGTAGCCATTGAAAAGACTGAGAAGTTGCTATTAATTATTTCTTCGTAGCATTCAGTGCAACTTCTAATTGCAAAAGCTTATGTTAAACATTTCCAAGAAATTTGTGTTACAAACTGCTCTAGTTTGTTTTGGCATTCCGTAGTGTTTTTGTGGGAGATTTAGATAGTAATCAAATCCAGCTCTTCTATTGCAGAGAAAAAGAAAGATGTCTCTTCTAAACAAAGCTAATAGCTTTGAGATATTATTTTCATAGCTGTAATGACACCTAATTGTGGACCAGGCATTGTGCTATGTGCTCTACAGACTGAACAGCCTTTATCCCTAAAAACAGAGAAACTGAGAGCCAGTAGAAGAAAAATCCATACAAGTAAGACTAATCTCACTGGGAAAGTGCAAGGATTAGAGAAGGAGAACAGATGAGAAATCTTTCTCTGTGTTATATGGTGGAAGAAAGAAGGGGACAGAAGCTGAGTGGAAATGGAGGAAACAGTTAAAACATTTAATCAATTCATATCTGGAAGAAATATGCTAAATCCTTTGCTGGGTGGTAAGTGAAGGATGCATTTGAAGAGGCAGCTTTGGAAAAGAATTTATGGCTGTGGGGAGTCAGATTAAGTGGGGTGAAGTATAGCTGCTCAGCCAGAAATACAACGTAAACAAGGAAGAGAGCAAAAGTCTGAAGGGTGAAACCATCTGGACAGCAGGAGTTGGGACAAAGATGCTTTGAAGCAAAAGCAACAGATATTGTCAGGGAAAGACATTCAGTGATTGACAGATACTGGAGACACAAGAGTAAAAAGAAAATTTTAAAAAAGGACCATGTGAACTATGGAATGACACATAAACTCATCAGGGGAGTGAGTGGAGCAGCTGAAAGGTGGCTGAAAGATGCTGTGAACCACCTCTGATGAGCAAATGTCGTGGAAAGTGATGAGATGTGTGACACTAGGAGGGAAGGAACAGATAGGTCACACTTGAAATAGTTTAGGAGCTGATCAAAGTAGAAGCTAAAGTAATTAAAAGTAAATTCAGAAGAGCAGTACATACAGTAAGGGTAAGCTGAGCCTGATGGTAGGATGACCATGTCAACCATGGTTGACATTTGACAGAGATGCTGATACCAAACCTTGATGAGTACAGGTATGAAAACCTGTGCTCAGAAGTGCTCTGTCCCGGCTGTCCTGGCTTCCTGCTGGGTTGAAATATGAGTTTTATGAGCCACCACAGTCTGCCCACCCATGGAAACTCCCAGAGAGTAAGGATGACGGAGAGAGCTGAATATGCAGTAGTTGACAGCAATGTACAGGAAGACAAAAGAATGAGAGCTCCAGAACTTCAGAAAACATACAAAGAAGAAAAGGAAGAAAGAACTGAAAATGACACCAGCTTGTATGGAGAACTACAGCCTGACCCCAGGCATCCAGCAAGGAAAAATGACAATAAATGATGAATTAAATGAGATAATAATGCATATCAATTAATGAAGTTCATAATGGGGGCTGAATTTATTTTAGAAATTGTTTTTAAAGGAGGAGATCTGATCTGACCTGTACAGCTTTGTTCAGTTACTTTGAACAGCTATCGTCTAGGAAGCATAGGTGTGAATTCCTTTTCTACCTCTTTTTTTTCTTTTTAGTTACAGAGCTGATTGCAAAGGCTTTTGAAAACCTGACTTCCTCAACAAAGTATTTCAGGTTCTCTGTAATCATTTTGAATACAAGGTTAATTATTTTTCTGCAGTAAGACATTATATTGAATATAATTTAATTCTTATAGTTTACTGCATAGCTTGCTTGTCAATGTTTACATGTAAGCAATTTCTCCTTGTGAAATAAAGCAGATTTTTTTGGGCTTCTAAAGGTGGAAGTCAGCCTGATTGCAGGAATTGGGACAAAGATGCTCTGCAGCCTAACAGCAAAAGCAGCAGATATTGTGGGGAAAAGACATTCAGTGATTGAATGGTTGAATTCAGTTGGGCAAAAAAGCACACACCGCATGGGGCAAGAAGCAGAATTTTTTTAGTATTAATTTTTATCTTGCCATATGCCAACTTCCTAATTCTATTTGTATATCACATGAGCTACACAGTTAGTAATCCTTTCAGTAGGAATATCAAGCCACTCTTGTAAAGTCTCAGAAATCTGATAGTTTTCACCATCAGAAGGATTTTCTGGAAGCACCACTGAGTGCTTCCAAACGTTGAAACAAACTCCAAACAAGAAAATCAAATCCAAGTGCTTTTAATTCATTTTCCTAGAGCATTTAAGGCTATATAATGTATGCACATGTATAAATAGAGAATTTCGTTTCAATTTGGAATGATTAAAAAGTATTAAAGAGGAGACTAGCACATAAATCAGTAAATCACTGAAACATATGCTTAACACAAGCATGCATATTGTTCTTAAGGAGGTGGCATTTGGGGATGGAAGTACATGTTAAAGCCTACTCCTGTATCTTTCTTTTTTTGTTTTCTCTTTTTTTTTTCCTTCTTCTGTTTTGTTTTTACTTTAATCTGAATCTGACACTGTTTCTTAGATGAAAGGGAAATTAAATTACTTTCCCACATTAACAGAGGACCATAGGGGCTGCAGTGTGAACATTGCGAACTTGAACACAAGCAGGATGAAAGCTTCATTTACCATTCTAAATAAAAATTTAAACGCCCAGAATTTTCAACTTAAAAAGCTCTTCTAGGAAGGAAAATGAGGAGTGAAAAGATCACAGAATCATAGAGTCATTATGGTTGGAAAGGACCACCAGGATCATCAAGTCCAGCCTTCATCCTAACATCTATCTAGCCACTTGACCACAGCCTCAAGTGCCACATTACTCATTTTTAAAACACCTCCAGGGATGGTGACTCCGCCACCTCTCTTGGCAGTCTGTTCCAGTGCCCAACCACTCTCTCAGTAAAGACTTTCTTCCTAATATCTAATCTAAACCTCCCCTGACACAACTTGAGGCCATTTCCTCTCGTTCTATCATTAGTAATTTGGGAGAAGAGACCAACACCAGCCTCGTTACAACCTCCTTTTAGGTAGTTGTAGAGAGCAATAAGATGGGCACTCAAGTTAAATGTCTTTGTAGATTTAAGACAGAAGGACTCATTCATGTTATGAATAGCTTAGTGACAGCTCCAAATTTGTGTTTTAATAGCAGACATGCAGATAAAGAAAAAAAACAAAGAAAGGGTTTCCTTTTCCTGCTGAAATGTTTTTCATTTTCTAGTAGGAATAGGAATAAAAATACATGCATCATATCTCCGGACAATTTCATTACACTGCACTTATTAGATGCAAATAATGACACTGTCACAGCTAAAGCAGTTTTTAAAGTGATCTTAGAGGCTGTTGTCTTTAAACAGGATTCTTTTAATGGGCAGTCTAATTCTAGAATAAATATTAAGTTTAGATTTCTTTTCTTTTTTGGCGGGGAGGATATTGTTTGAGATGTTTGCCAGGATTGTTTGGAATACATCTAAATCATAGTACTTGCTTTGAGTTTAACTTGTTGAATGGGACTGTAAGTACAAACTGATTTGCAAAGATATTTATTATTGCTGAATATATTTTTTAGAATTAGAATGTTGTAGCCATAGTGGTTTAAGAATATCAGGTAACGTTTGGTGCACAGAGGCAACATCTTTTGTTAGACTGGTGTTGGAAGAAGTGGATAAACTTTTCCTCCTGCCCAGCAATATGAACTGGCTTTTTTGGCTTCTGTTCTGATTTCCTACAGAGTTAGTTTACAAAAATATTAACCTGATGTTTCCTACAGGAATCCTCTAGGTGCAGGTAGGTTTTTTTTATAGTACAAGATCAGAATCTTATCTTTCTTCCTCTTCGGTCTGTCTTTGTCACAGCCGTGAGTACCCTGGTGGCACTCTGTGTTTTAGAGTCACACCAGCAGTGGCGTGCCATGGGGCAGCTCTGGATCAGGAACGTGCAAAAGCATGGGAAAAGGGAAGCTGAGGCTAGCTCGGTGATTTTTGCATTGTGTTGCACTGTCTGCTAAAGCTGTATGCCATTTACTATTTTCTGCTGTGGCCTGTGTTGAATGAAGTATTGGGCATCCCTTGTTTCTGAAATTTTATCAGAGATTTGGGTCCTGTTATTTCCATGGCCATTGTATGGTTAACATGTGTAAGGATATACTGAATTTGGCTTGCATTCACAATTAATTCAAAACAAATGGCTGCCAAACCTTTACCTGAAACATAATGAGGATTTTTTTTTCTGAATAGATTTTAGCTTTCATTTTATTTTCTGTGAAGTGCTAAGTACTTGATTGCAAGACGGAAATTTTATGTTTCAGAAGGTGTTGCTCTGTGGCAGGAAAAGCACGTAATTAATTCTACGCACTTACTGGAGAGTCATTATTCACATTAAAGAAAGTAAACTTTAAATCTGCTCTTGATGCCATAGGTTCTAGAGGAGTGATGAGCTGTGACACGAGGCTCTGAATAACTTTAAGCTTAACAGCTGTGAAATTGCATGAAAACACATTTATTTGCATATAAAAAAATAGGAGTCTTTGGATAGGAATGAGATACTTCTGCTACCAAAAGAAATTACTACAAAAAGCATTAAAAAAAAAAAAAAAAAAGGCGGCAGTCTCCAGAGCCATTTGTGAAGATACTGACAGTGTTATCATACTCATTGGGCTGGGTTGTCTCACTTACTGGTTACTTGATTTACCTGGTAAGGATAATTGCTGGATTTTATGTAGGAAAACCATTGAAGTTCAATAACAGAGTGTCATTTTACTGGCTTTCAAAACAACATTATGTAAATACACAGTAATGAGTTCACACCAGGAGAGAGAATTCAATGATGGTTTTTTCCTTGATCATATGCATTGTCTAAATTTGAACTCCAGATTTGTTGTTGGCTTGACAAACAAGTTGTTCTTGATAAACAAGTACTGGGACTTAATGAGCAAATGTGAAGGGTTGAATATCATAGGAGAAACAATGTAAGAATATAAAAATGATTCTAATGGACAGTGAAGTCTTTGCAGCATAAATTTAATGTCTAACACAAAGAGTCTCTGTAGGTAGAATGATAATGCTCTTTGGTCTAACAGTTTCTTCTCCTCAGGGGTATCTAGTAAAGGAATCTTTGAAATGTTTTGTATCAACCTTTTTTCATATCCCTTGTCAGTTTTAGATAGTTCTTTTCTGTTTAGTTAAATGAATTTCACTTTTGACATATGCTCTAAAGTGTAGTTCTACTCCATAAAAATGACACTATTGGGTCCTATATTTACTTTACTTCAGCAACTAAATGTCAAGTGTATTTGCTGTTGAAAGAATGACTTGATAAATCCCATATCTGAAAACTCAGGCTAGATTCTAAGCACTGCATGTTTTTTGCTCTTTTTTGTCCATTTTCATGGCTGCAGGAAAAGTTCTGCAAGAGAAATTATGCTGCTGGGCTTACAGGAGCATAGCTGACCAGAACTCATTGGGCAGCTGATTTGGTGATGCCTAAGAAGGAAAATGAATAAACTTTTTTTCCCATGTCTGGGACAACTATATATGCGGCTTTGTCATTTAAGCTGAGATATGGCTGATTGCTTCAATTGTGCACAGTGGATTTGAAGCCGAACAAGAAGGCCACCTAACATGTGGTTAGGCCTTCCCTTTGAGGGGCCAGTGTTTTTAGAAGAGATGAGAGCCTGAAGACAAGACTGGGGAGGTAAAGAGGGAGAAAATGGAATCATCCCACAAATGGAATGGCCAAAACTCAAAGGCTTCTCCAAATGACATGGCTTCAAATCCACTGTGTATGATTTACTGCTTCTATTGCCAGCCCTCAGTCCAAGTTGGGAACATTTGTTCCTCATGGTCCTGGGCTGGAACAAACACACTTTCTCTGCGGTGATTCCCTTTGGATAGATGGCTACTAGGATTAATGATTCTGAATCGTTGCCATTCCTTTATCAACCCAGAATATCCCAGTCTAATAGGGAGATCAAAAGGCAGAAGTTAAGTGACGGTAAAAATTAAAGCAAACATTCAGAAAATAAGATGTGGATATATTTTTAGTCCACATCAAAGGAAGCTTTTAAAAGAAGTTAAAACAGCCAATATTTCTGTTCAGGATGAATTCTGTGACTTTTGCATGTCATTACACAACATACGCTGAAGCTGTGTGGCCACAAATTTGGTGCTGTTGGTGCTTGTGCTGCCTTAGTTACAGACTGAAAATAGTCATAGTAATTAATTAGTCATCTCTGTAGAAAGTATATGTTCAAAGCAATATTTCTAACCATTCTACATCTGCTAATAATTTTTTAAAAGATGTAGAGTGTTTTCCTTAACAGTAATTATAGTGTGTTGTAATAAGAACAGATGTTTTTTAATGAACATACTGTGATTTATGTGTTTGGAAAACAAAGCATGCAACATCTATTTGTACTCGGATGTTTTTTAAAAAGTATGTTCATTGGGATTTTATAGCATACTTCCTACTAAGTAAGGTAAGTTTTGTTCGAGTGAGATGTACAGTTTGGGGTTTCCCACACTTCATTTCTCAGTAACACAGTCTGATTTTGTAAAATCCTGCAACCCAAGCATTCTTGGTCTTTCCTCTTACTGTGTTTTAAAAGTGTTAACATACAGCAGCTGCTGCCATTCCCATGTCAGTCCAAACAGTACATAATTGCAAATACAATTAAAAGCAACAGGTCATAAATAATTAATTTTAGATTGTAACCCTTTCCAGAGGGTGTGACATTTTAATACCCTCTTCTTAATCAGATTCATTTTGTGATTTGTAAGATTTAAATATTCCTTCAAATTCACTGACTTTTAGAGACGATCTATCTGTAAAACAATTTGGTTAAAAAATGGGTTCTGACATAAAATTTAGATTAAAAAAATCAAGTTGCCAGAAGAAAAGGTCACTGTTTTGAGTAAGCATTCCTGAAATGTAACATGAAAAGAACATTAGTGTTATTATTACCTAACAGGAGCAAATTAAAAAAAAAATAAATAAAAGAGCCAAACTCAAGTGTTCCAGTATATTTGAAACCTGGAAAGGTTTATTTGGCAGCAGGACAACAAAGCTGCATATTGAGTTGAAGTTTTAAATTAGCATCTTAATGTAAGATGATTCATGCTACTTCTCCAATAAAAACTGTCCTGAGGACACTGATTGGCCCTGGTGACCCCTCCTGAGGACCTGGGTGGCCCTGAGCTCTGCTCTCCCCTTGCTCTGTGCCTCCCGTGGATAATAAGGTGCAGCCAGGAGCCTCCTCATCCAGCCTGCCCGGCCTCCAGAGGCTCTTCAGGGTGCCCGGAACACCTGCTGTCCTTCCCAGGACCCATGTGGGCAGCCTGAAACCCCCCCCCCCCCTTTTTCCCATGCCATGTCCCATTTCCAGTATCCCCTGAGCCAGCCCTGGGTTGTGAACCTGGCAGGGAGGGCAGGTGGCACCAATGAACCTTAATAGCCCTGAGGGGCCTCACCTGGGTCCTTGCCACACCTGTGGACCTGGAAGCCCATTTTCACTCAGCTGCCAGGAGGTCCACAGCCCTTCTCTTTGTTACGCTGGACTGAGCTGGGTCTCGCTCATCTAGATTTAGTAAATTCTGGGATTTAGTTTATCTCCTAAACGTGATTTCAGTGCTCCTCAAGTTTGTCTGACTGCAGTGGGGCTGATCCTGATGTCTCTAATATCCAGAAGTTGGTGGATTTCTCCAGACTCCCCTAAGGTATGCTGAAAAACAGGTTAAGCTTATCAGAAGGTGACCCTTAAAGAGCAAAATCAGATTGCTTACCTGAAAACTTTTTTTGACCAAATACCCAAAACTATGGGAATGTGTCTGAGTTTGCTTTTTAAAAAATTTATGTTGATTATTCAAGTAAAAAGCAGCAAATATGCAGCAGTCTCTGTGAGATTCCTTGTATAACTGATTATTTGTTATTTTCTATATTTACCCTTGCTTGAGGTAGAGGGAAGAGGTGGAAAGCTTGTTCGGCAACTTGTGAAGCTCAATGTATTTTCTGATCCTGTATCTCCTTACCAAAGAGAGCAATTTGTTGTTGACCAAGTAATGTAACAAGCTATTAAAACAGACCATTAGTTATAGAATAGTTACAAATCAGTAACATTGCCAGGGGCATCTACAATTTATATTTTCATATTCTAAAAGACAACAAAACTTGTGCTTTACAGTAAAGAATTTCAACTACAGCCACCAAAAAACCATCAAGGAATTATCTCTTAGTATTTATACAGTTCTTTTCTTCCTTCTTCATTGTTTGGGTGTTCTAGTCCTCTCTTTGCAATATGAAATTCTTTACATACTTACCAAAATGAGATTAAAAATATTGTATGCTAAATTTGATAGCAAATATACTTCAGAGAATAATCACTATTGAAGCTGGCATGTAATAAAGATTCTTGTGACCTTACTGGTTTGTGAAAAAGGCCATTTTACCTGGCCCAAGAATTGGTACAGTAATGTCAGTGGATAAAGTAAATGTTTAAAATTTACAGGTGAGACCTCTAGAATTAACTGGAGGTCTTAACAGTATTTCCGCCAATCACTTAGGTCTATCAAAGGGTAGCAGCTCCAAATATGGTCATCTTTGGGTAGATTTTGCTATCTCGGGGAAAAGTTTATATAAATAATGCTGAATCATTGTGTGTATCTTTTTAAGAGTGATGTAACACTAGATGCTGTAAAGGAAGACACCTACAGTATTTGGCAGTGTGTTGTCTAGATTCTGGCTCCATGCTCCTTGAAAGGAATCAAAAAATCAGCAGGACTTTTTGTGCAGCATATGGACAGTGATAGGGGCCTCAAAGGGAAGGAGGAGAGAGGAGAATGCTGCTCAAATGACAGGAAATAGCTAGAGGTGGCCAAAGAGACACAAAATGCTTTATTTCTGTCTTGGAAACTATTTGATTGATACATAAAATTTATACAAACTACAGAAAATAAAACTTTTTTACTTTAGAAATGGATATAGTTTGCCACAGAACTGGAGGGATCACCAAAGATGATGAATAGAGGGGAGAGGGCTTTTCAGAACAGACTCTTCACTTCAATAGTGAGAGTTCGACTGCTTGTCTTCAGCACAGCTGCTACACCATTTTATTTACACCATTCAGTCTTGTCTGATTGATGTCAGCTGAACTGAGGAAGATGCTGTTGCTGAAAACATTCAGAAAGAGGCAGCAAAATCGTTACAGCAAAAGGTTTATGTTGGACATTGGATCCTGTACGTGAAGATGCTGAGCTCTTGCAGCATGGACAACTCTTCTGAAAAGCCAGCATCTCCCCTAGTTATGATCATGGTCTTGACTTTTCTAGGTATTCTTTTCTCTTCTTGTTTGTGTTACTAGTTATGAACTAAGAATTATTATTCTACTACAGGCATGTAACAAAATGTATAAGAAGTGCCCTGCAATGTGTCCAGTCAATGGTTTTGCAGAATCTTGAGCTTTTGAGATCATGCAGCTTCGCATCTCAGTCTTTAGTGTTTTTGCACTTAATGAAAGCAAGAAGGGGCATGAAAATGGAAATGTAGAACAGACTGGATGATTGTGGTTATTTATTTCCCCTCTTTATCTGTGGAGCTCTTTCTCCCAGATTCAGTATTGCTTACAATAAAAGAAGAAAATTATTTCTCTCCTGTATGAGCTATAAATTTTCTTCTGAATAAGCATCTTCTTAAAGGTCTTATATAAATAGCATGTCTTCCTTTAACACTTTGCAAATGAAGCAGTTAATGTTGCTAATGTTTTTACTACATTTGGGGTTTGAACTTGACTCTCTAATGTTTTAAGTATTCTGGTGTATATGGAGATTTTCCACAACAGTCAAGTTTTCTCTGCATTTAGTACTTGGAAATCTTAAAGGTTTTTCTTTTATAACTGAGCTTCCCTCAGAAATTGTGAATACAACTACAGGAAACTATTCTCTGGTTGCTATATAGTTGTTGCTATACATGTCTTGTTGAAAGGAGCCGTTGATAAATCAGATAAATCATACTCTACACAAGCATCTTAAACGTTAAATAATCACTGTGTGCGTAGTAAGTATTTGAGTTTTGGATTCTGTGGGTTTTTCTGGGTGGCTTATCCACACAAAACCTTTTGTCAGTCTGCTGTGTGCAGACAATCTGTTTTCTCTCTGAATTATTTGGAATATTTTAAAGGGACCCCTGGAAAAACTGTTATCCTTCATTGTCAATATATATAAACATGAAGGCTTTCTCTGTGATTTCTGACTGAAGGGATACGTGAACACATGGCTTTGTACCAAAATGAATGTACATTTAAATCTAGACAGGATCAAATTTAGAAGCAAGAGATTGGAAGAATGGGGTTGCCCTATAATTGAAGAATGTGAAAGTAATAAAATTCTCATTTTCTTTTTTCTTTCCTGGCATTCTCTATAACTAATTTACTGTCAAGGTTGCTGAAATACAAAGATTAAAACTATACATCCTACGTGAGGGATCATCTGACTTTTATACAGAAATATTTTTAGCTAAATGTTGGTGTAACCTTTATGTGACAGTTCCTCTGAAAATGAGCAAGTGACAGCAAACCTGTTTCTCTCTCTCTTGTTCTTGAAACTAAATCAGCTCCAAGCAGAGACCTAACTTTTTTTTTTTCATGTCAGTTAACCGTGATTTATAGCTAAGTTGTATCTTTTCTAGAGGAACAATATTCGTCACTTGGATTGTAGAAAAATTTTGCTGATGAAGGCAGCAATCTTCTCTGAGTGCTTATTTCCAGACGTTTCTGTAGAAACAATGCAGTCAAGACAGCTTTCTACCCCATGCTTCTTAAAAGTATTTTCTTCAACGTGATTCATTAATTCTCTTCTGAAAGTAGTAAAAGTTGTTAAATCTTGACCTTGGTCGCTAGGATGTCCATTGCTGTCTCCTAAATGCAATTCAATGACATGGAAAGTCGTGTTCAGTCCTGGTCGTCTGTTCACCCTTAGGTGACACAAGGAAGTGCTAATGTGTCATGTGTCTTTGCTTGCAGTCTGTTAAGAATAATAGTGTTTGCAGCTTTACAGGAACAAAAGAAACATGGGATGTGTGTGGTAATCATAAACACGTTACAAGATATTTCCACATTGAACACATTAAGACTGTGCCTTTAGTTGCAATGTTGCTTTTTGTACTCTTACAGAATTACTTATTCAGTGTTAAGAAGGCAAATCTTGTATAGGTTGTCATGTGAAAATAATTACCATCAGTGTAGAATTTTAATTCCTTCGTATTGCAGCTCCTTCTCAGGAATCTTTACTATATGTGAATTGTGTTACAGTGTAATGTTAAGCTACAGCTTACACACAGTAAAATGATGCAGGGAATAGGCATTGTACCACCCACAGTTTTAATGCCACACAATGAGTGACATACTTCTTATGGGAGTGAGGAAGAGAGAGGCCAGTTGTTTTAAAGAACCAAATCTTGATCCCATTAAAACCACCGGGAGTCATGCCATTGACTTTGTTCATTCAAAGGTCTGGACTGTGAACATTGGTAACTATTCAACTATAGAACAATACCAAAATCACTTTCAGAATTAAAACAAACAAAAAACCCAATACACAACTAAACAAAAAACCCATCAAACCAACAACAATAAATCCCAAACAAAAAAAATTTCCACGAAAAACTCTTCAGTAATATTCTCCCATATTTATTCTGTTTCCTAACAATATAAACATTTATCACTTCTCCATCTAGATTCACAGCTGTAAAAGTGTTCAAAGGCTATCTTAACAGACCAATGATAATAAACAAAGTTGAGCAGAAAACAGAACTACCAATCTCATCTTGAAAACAAGGTGTCAATATCTTTATTTACATAGGTGAAACACTGTCTCATCACCTAAGGAAAAGATGGTATAAAGATTCTTCATGGCCTATACAGCTGAAGATCAAAGATCCTACTTAAGAAAATGACTTGAGCTTTAAAAGAAACAGGAATTAAAACAAATGAGCAGTTCCATAGATAAACAACTACTTGCTTATGGTAACAAACATGGTTGCATACATGTTGCAGTGAATTACAGTTCCTGGTCCAAATTTCTCTGCAAAAACCACCTAATATCTCATTTCCCTCTCTGATTTTATGCCTTTGTTTTTATTTTTCTCTTACCAGTTTGCAGTAGATATAGCTGAGCTCTGCTACTTTGGAAGCAGAGGTAGATTGGTATTTGTTGAAAGAGCTTCCAACCCAAATGCTGCATTAAACTGATTGTGTATGTCTCCTATGTTCTTTGGAAAAATAATTCTATCACAGGTTATAAGAAAGAAAAGAAAAAAATCCATGAAAGATGTGAAGGTCAGTAGAATGCTTCCATTCTTCACTGTGATGAAAAACTTAGGAGTTGTTTGGGTTTTTTTAAGGTAGAAATGCCCTTATAGTGACTATAAAATTTTCTTCTAATGTGGGGTTGATATGCAGGATGCAGCATCTGTGTTATGAATTTACCAAACACAAATATTTTCGGTGAGTCACTGTTTCAAGAAACTGTATTTTTCCTATTGTACAACTGTACAACTGTGGTAGAGCTTTCAAAATGTTTCTCTGGTTTCCAAGGTTTCTAAGGCTTCTCTAGTATCTTAGGAAATTTAAGTCTTGGAAACTTCTAAACTTGAGCTTTGAGATTTTTTTTGTGTTTTTAATTTTTCTAAATAATGAAAGTTGGTTACTTCAAAGTAAGCTTTCTTTCTTCTGGGCATACTTTTTTTCTGTAACTTTCCACTGTTATACACTTTTTCCTCCAGAATGTTAACCTTCTGGAGAATAGAAATAATGAGTTTCCAGCAACACAGATGTAATGTTATGTGTTTTCTAATAATTATAAGCAGTAGTAAAAAGGTTTTGGATTTGTTGTTTTGGTTTTGTTTGTTTGTTTGTTTTGTTATTTATTTATTTTGCCAAGCTTGTAACTTGCAGTTACAATAGTTACTGTTCTTGCTATATTAGCAATATAGACTTTCTCTCTTAAGACTGAAGATTTTATAAGCAGACATACTGGTTTGTCTGGAGTAAAAGCTAGATGGAATCTTTCAGTGAAAAGTAGTCCATTAAAAGGGCCATTCTAGCCCATTAAACGAATGAGATTCTATATTATGCCGGTTGAAAAAGATCTGTGATAAAACTCTTGGGGGGGAAGAAACCATTAATGTTGAAGCCTGTATGAATTCATGTGGAATTATACAGCATAATAAAAGGTAGAATATATGTAAATTGAACTTTGCTGTGTAATACATGTAAAACCATGACTTGGTTATCTGATTTTTCAGAAAGTTTGGTAAAGATTATTCTCTAGTCTCAAATTACCTTTGCAGTTGGCAGAATGAAAACTGTTTATAGCTTTGTTTACAGGTGCAAGCGTGCAGTTAGTCCAGATGTGGAATACATGTATGGAAACACAAGGTATTTATCCCTTTTAAACAATATTGTGATTTTGTTTCATAGGAAAATTCAGCAATGGTACTGAGTACTAACACGACCACTTATGCTCTGTTTATGGTAGGATTTAGTCTGCAAGTGTTTTCTTTGTCATTCCGTTATTTGGGTTTGGATTTTTAAAAAATCTTTGGTTATTCTTTTTGTACAAAGATTAGCTGAATTGGAAACTCCAATTGAAGAAAAATACAAGAATTTGGGGCATTGTATGCATACTGGTTATAAAAATATTCCATAGAACTAAGGTGTGATGAGCAAAATATGCCTGCTTTATCTGAAATCTCACAGCAGACTAGTCAACAGATCAGTTTAAGGTAAAATTACAGTGACTTTGTGAGTTGAATAATTCAGAAGCAGATGTGGAAGGTTCTGGTATCGGCTGAAAAAGTGTATCAACTGTCAGTTAAGTTTTAAAACCTTTTCTATTTAGATGAGTAAAAAGAGCAAAACTGGAAAAAAAGTGTGTTTTTTACATTATTAAATTATTTTGGCTAGCAATTTTTGCTTCATATGAATTGCTGAATAACTGGGTTGTTTGAGCTCAAATGCTTCAGAAAATTAATGTAAAAGGCAATTGTGACCTCAGAAAAAGTTGAGTTTTGAAAATTTTTTGTGCGTAATGGTTTATACTTTCATTCAGGGACAATCTAGCAGTACATCAGTTCATCTATGCATCCTTCCTATGGTAACGATTAATAGTGTTTCTGTTTACCTATGTGTTCCTCATCTTCTGTTCACTTTTTTGCTTTACTGTTTAACTGCCATAGTTTTCCAGTTGTCAACTTCCTTTATGCAGATTTTCAATTTTATAAATATGATTCAGTAACTTAGTATTTTTGGACTAATTTTCCTTTCTACCATAGGTTTTATGCATGAACTTCAGCAAATTATTCTTTTATAGTTTGTCTTTCCTACAACTTCTTTTCATATTATTAAGAGGGTTTTGTGTGTTCTCTTAATGTGTGGTACAACCAGTTTTTCTGTGCTCTGTTCTGTGGCTCTTGTTATAGTTCTTTCATTTAACGAGTTACTCTGTAACATTCACCACCACGTCAGAACAGCCGTTCCTTCTGTGTACCTTTAACCTATTTGAACATCACTTAAATCACTTCAAATGTAAAGAAATTGGTTTTAGACATAATGCCTGCATACTGCTTGTTTCCAGCACCTATCATCACAGCAACCACCGCGACATGGAAGGAGCCTTACTTCCTTCACCAGTCGGTGTGCAACAGCTTTCTCCTGGTCGGGTGATCAGTAATAGCCCCACTTCTCAATTTTATTCTTGTAGCTTTGGGATTTGCAGTTTATGATCTAGAATAGCTTTCTTCCCATTAGCAAGCTGTAATGGTAGATGTATATTTAAGAACTGCAATTGATTATATCTTTTTAAAACTTAATTATTTGCATTGCTGGACTACATAATGAAAATCAGAACATTAATGTACTTTGTGATTGTAAATGCTGCTTTTCATTAAGCTTTGTGGAAATGCAATGCAACTTATGGACTTTCACATCAAAATGTTAATGCTGATATGTTCCAGTTTCGTGTTTCATACCGTGCTTCAAGTACAGTATTTCTGTACCCAGAAAATATAAAAGGATAGACATGGATTTCAAAAGGAAAAAGAAAAGCCTATTGGATCTATAAATGTTCAGGTGCCACTAGGAACTCCTTTACAGTTAGCAGTATTTATTCTATTTAGAATGATGATGTCATTAACTTAGTTGGAGACCTTTGGCTATAAGAAAACCAAGCTGTTTAGAAATGTAACAGAATAATAGTTTGAAGACATGGAGAACACCTACATGTTCATGTCTTGTCGATGGTGGAATATTTCTCTATTACAGTGCTATAGCAATAGTACACAACATACCTTCATAGCTTTCATAAAATCCTCCAAAATCTACAGTTGCAAATAGATATTCCTCTGTTAAATACTGAGGTAGGTGGGTCTCTGACCTCACTCAGTATGGTTTTCCTGTTACGTTATTGACTCATCCTACAGCCTTTTCATGTCCATGCGTGTAGAGAGGTACTGGTGGACCTGCAGCCCTGTCTTGCTGCTCCCACTGACTTGTTCTCTGCATACACATACATTTTAACCACTTCCTCAAATAGTACGCATAGAATCATGGAGTGGTTTGGGCAGAGGGGACCTTCAAAGTTCCAACCCCTCTGCTATGGGCAGGCACATCTTTCACTAGATCAGGTTTCTCAAAGCCCATAGTTGTGTTAATTATTTTGCGCTTGATTCTGTTTTACAATTCTTTTTTCTCTCACTGAGAACACACTAGATAAAAATGTGAAAGAAAATAACAATGTTATTTTGTCTTGAATATTTTTCTGCATCATCTTATTTACTGCTAGCAATACCTCTCCAAAAAGGTAAATAAGAATCTCCAGAGTAGAGGCTATGATTAGTTGAAAGCAAATGTCAGCAGATCTTATGACCTCTGATAGCTGATTCAAATTCTGAATGGTTTCCCAGCCTTTTGAGGCTTTTATCAAGCCACTGTCATGTTTGACTGAAAATTAGGAAAATTAAAAGGTGCAGGGCTGAAGAGAAGAAAAATCTTTCAGGTTAATATAATCCCCCGGAGCCCTGTGCAGTTGAAACCAAGTATGTAATGTGAATTGGATGTTAGTATAGAAATTCCTAAAAAAGAGATTCACAACAGTTCTCATTGTTGTGATATCTTATTGGTTTCTGTATTATTTTGGAGCAGTGGAGGATATACTGTTTGAATACAGACAGATAAGTAAAGTGATGTGGGACACAGGCAAAAGTAATTCAAATCTTTAAACTCCCATCAGTAAGCATGATTTCAGCTTTTTTAGCTGGTGCGGGAAAATGATGTAGAATCTGAGCATTTATAGACTGTGTGTCTTCACAGATATCTTTGGGTTTTTCCTTATGAGTGTTTAGACTTTGTCATTTCTGGCACTTTCTATAGGTCTGCACCAATATGTCAAGAGGAATGAACTACTAGCAGAGCTGGTGCGTACATAGTGATGAAAGGTGGGGAACTGATCATGCGTTGCTACAGCAGTGAAGCAATCGTGTTGAGAACTGTGCTTTCTTCCTGCAATATTATGGTAACAAGAATGTATATGAGCATTTGTAGAGCAGCCTCAGATAGAAACTTTAAAGGAAAAGGTTTGAAATGCTATCAAAACTGGCAATTACCTTCTACAGCATTATCTTTTTCAGTTCTTAACCACTGGAATAGAGTAATAACCAGAGGCTTCCCCCCAGTTCGATAGGTGTATGATTTTGTGTAAAATACCTTTGAGTGTCCTTTTCTAAAATAACTTATTTCTGCATCTTCCACATGAACAAATACTGGAAAATACATTCTTTCTCCTGGAAGATAACCTCTCAAATGGCTCAGGATCATCATTAGGGAAATGCTAACACGTACTGTCAAAGGCTTGCTAGAGATTTTTCTTCCAGGTGCAGGCTTTACATTATCTGAGGAATATAGTTTAAAATCCCTTTTTTTTTGTTGTTGTTATATTTTGTTTTTTAGCATGGAAAACTGTGCTTTTTCACTTATGCTAGTTGTTTGGATGTTCTTAGAATAAAATTATCTAATGACTTTTCTTTTGCAGCTTCCTTTTCTAGGCTCCATAACATTTTGACTCTTTGTACACTAGATCATTCCATAGAAACTTCTGTAATAACTGCTTAACATACTGTCTAGAGTTAATGATTCCTTATTATGGCATATATGAAATAAAACAAACGAGGGGCACTAGCATAATTTCTATGATTATGTTTTAGTGCAAGCTAAAGCTATAAGCTGTACTGGTCAACTGCATCTTTTTTTTTAACGACCAAGTAACTATACTTTGGGTTGGTTTTTATTATTATCATTAACAAAGTAGGACTACAAGTAAAGCTTTGTCCCTTTAATGCTGACTTAAAAAAAAAAAAGAAGTCTCTGTGGTGTCTCAGTAACCATATTACTCAGAGTAAATTATCTGAATGAACACACATGGACAAAATGATAATCAAATCACTCATTTTCGAAGCATCTATTGGGAATAAACTGATTTTAGAGCTTCTAGACCATTTTAAATTTTTTTCATTGCTTTTTATTTTTTGGCATGCTTTCAGATTTCAGTTGTAGCTGTTAGGATCAAAACAAAATGAGAGATTTATCTTAAGATTTATATTGTTGTTTTCTCTTTCAATCAGAAAGACCAAGAAATATCAGGTCCTATTCTTGTCAAGATTCAAGGCCTTTTGTATAGAAAGCTTGAAGTCAGGATCTAGAGTGTTGTATGCTATTTATGTGACTAGGCTATCTGGACTAAATTCACCAATGAATCAGAAAGTCATAAAGAACACAAAACTTTCAGGTATGCCTTGTATTTCTTCCTGTATGGCTTGAGGCCGGCAGACCAGTCCTAACAATAGTAAAACTTGCAAGATTTTTCACACGAGATCATTCCTGTGGTAGGTTACATCTGCAGATCAGAAATGTAATCACGTAGGAAAAGAACTAAGAGCATGTGAAGATTTTTCAAGGTAATTTGTGCTGCTTCTTTAGCAATGAAAGTCTTCTGATTCAGGACACAAGGATATGCTCAGATTTGCTAGAATTAATAAAACCCTATAAATGGATTAAGTAACTGATGACTACTGCATTCCAATAAGGGTTTAATTGTGGTACATACTTTTATACACGTTTATGTATTTGAATGTTTTTGTTAATCTTACTCACACTACCTAAAATTTTGTCTGAAGTCTAAGTGTCTTTTTGAGGTGAAAACTGAAATTCTTAGCAACATGGAGCAATAGAAGTAGTGTTAAGTGTAGAAAATGAAAGGCTGTATTTGAAAGTGGGGTGGAAAAGAGAGTAGGCAGGAAGCTGCTGAGCTGCATGGGATTGGGCCAGTCTCATCAGCAGTTCAGGCCTCTGGTTTTACTCGTGCAAAAGGTAGGGACTTCAGCATGCTCTTACTCACTGACACACTGGTTTGGTTCAGAGAGAAAGTAATTTTCTGTGGCATCTTCTCATTCATCTCTATCTGAGTAAGTTGGTGAAAACCAAGGACTAGCGGTAGGAGGTTTTGAGAGCTGCAAACCACACTCAAATGGAGGAGTAACTTTTTTGTCTTTGTAGTTAGGAAATGAGTTTTTTCTATATGGAAAGTAGTTTGGGGATAGGAAACAACATGACACCCATTAGATATTTAAATCTTACTCTTCCAGAGACAGAAAATCAGTCTGAATGCATCTCTTCCCCCTCTTTCTTTTATTCCCTAATAAATAGGCTTTACAAAGAGGTTTACATGAGCTGTGCTGATACAGAAAGGCAACTTGTCTTTGTTGCTTATTTGGCCAAGGAGGAAGACACAAGTAATGCAGACACTGTCTTTCCCCAGATGTATGAAAATATAAGGCTAAGTACCTAATCATATATGTCTATATTGATAGAGAGGGCTAGAAAGAAGCAGCACCATCTACTGACTGAAACACATCATTACCAATCCAAATCGGACCTACAAATTACAGGGCAATCCATGTGTTCCAACCATGTGAATGTAATTACCAGACCCCCCTTCTTTGTTAGCTAACTAAATAATAGTATTAATAGCTTGGGTTATGGGTTATTATTATTTAATAGATCTTCCTTTTTCTTTTTTTTTTTTCCTTCTTTTTTTTTTTTTAAGTTACCCTCTTTTGATTTGATACAGATTTAAAAGCTGGTCTTTTCAGCTCCCTGCTGATTCAGTTGATAGTGAGGACTTTAAAATAGCTACTTGTTAATGTTCTGTGTGGCTTCTTGGGTTTGTGACGTTGCTTGAGGGATAGGAAATTGCTGTAATATTTTACTTAAGTCTTAGGATGATAGGTAGAAACCTGACGTTTCAGATCCTCAAAGGTATCAATGCACCTAATGAATATATTTGGAAATAGAAATTAGATACCTTTGGGGAACTGGCCTTGCACAGAGGAGGTTCTCTTTGGCTTTAGTGGAGGGCTTCAGTAATAAGGAACAGATTTGGCTAAGTGCTATCCATTCCAAGCCTGTCGTGATTAGCCGATAAAGCTGAATTGTGTGTTCTGTGACAATAGGTTGTCTCCTGTGGAAAGCTTTCTCCTTTAGTGTGTGGACAAACACAGACTGACTCTTGTAAATTTTTTTAAAGAATGTTTCTTTAAAGAGCTTTACAGTTGCAGTATTTGCTTCTATAGCTCATTGCTACATGGTGCTTACCATGGGACAAAGTCTTGTCATGATAATTTGGCATTTTCCTCTAATTCTGTTAAAAATCTCAAGATCCAGGAAGATAATAAGGATAAGATTGTTTTTTTCAGGGTAAGACTCATAAACATCTCATCTAGAATAGAGCCATAATATGCTTTAATTAGAGGTCACGTAAAAAAAAAATTGGCAAAAATAATTTGGGGCCTTTTTTCAAATTGGTTATAACTATTATCATCTGTTACAGGTCTTCTGACCTTTTTGAATGTCTTGTGTAAAACACTGTCTTCTGCTTGATGCTCCACTTATACTTTAGAAAGATAAAGGAATTAATTATTTAGGTTGGTTGATGGCGTGGTCATGGAAATTTTTAGTAAGTCTCACAGATGAATTAGATTTAGTCATAAACCATAATTCTGGAAATGTTTTTAATTCAGGTTGTTTTACCTACCCCTTAGAAATGTATCATAACCATTAATTGATACTTTAAAATCAGCTCCAGATCTGGAGGCAAAGGATGAAAATGGTAGTCAAACTATTTCAAAGCAAGAGGGAATATAAGTGGGAATTTGAAATCATGAGAATATTAATGTCTTGCAGTTTTAATCTTGAATGTTAGTGTGATAGACTTTAAAAAATATTCCATTTCCAACTACTGTACCTGAATTGTAATTCAGCTTTCAATATTTTATGGGCAGAATTGTTGAACATGGCCCCCATTGTGTTCTTAATTATGTGATTTCATGGGTACAATGTGGTAGGACATCAAAGTTGGAAAAAAGTCCAAGTGCAAGTAACTCCTTGCTGGTTGTTACATCACTAAAATATTTTCATGTACAGTGGATTCCTTTCTCTTTTGTGTGGTAGATAACAGTTTATCTCTGTTAAAACAGAAAGTTTGAGCCTATGGAGACTGTCAGGTTCTGGCACACAGTTCTCTAGCATGAAATAAAGCATCGCTTTGTGGAAGCGTTTAATCCCTCAAGCAGTAACATTGGTGGGCTTCATCTCTTTCAACAGATTGCAGGCTGGTAGAAGTGTCTTCTCTTTACAATACAGCTAACATCTTAACATTTGAATCGTTTTTGTATTCTGTCAGGTCCTAACTGATTAAGCTGGTGAGTCTCTAGAGAGTAGCATTTCTCTTTTTTGGCCCATTCTGAATTTGAAAAAAGAAAAATATTAAAAATGAAGTTTCAAATCAGTTGAAGATCAGATTAAGTGAAGCCAGGCCAAATAATAGCTGATATGGCTATGAGGCTGAGGATAAAAGTGATAACAAGCTGATATCTGCAATACAGCTAAATATCTTTGTGCTGTGATTGAAATAATAGTAATATGTAAATATTCTGTTAGAAACGTGTGAGTGAGTGACTCGCTGGTACTTAAATGTTGTTTTCATACTTCAGTAATATTTTTCTATCCCATTTCCTCAATTCACAATGACAATTTTTCTAAGTCAGTCTTAAGGAAATATTAAATCTATTCCTGTCCTGAATGTCTGAATCAGAATTTCTGGATTTTCAGTACTCCCTGGAGAAGCTTTAATTATCCCTGAAGATCATCTCCCCACCCTGGCATGGGGAAAGAACCGTTTTGGTGGTTCATAAACCCCTTAGACACTGTAGGCTGTAGCACTAATTATTCCTTTGTAGCATTTGCCTAAAAATGCAGATGAAGACTACCTGCCTCCTGCTCCACAAGTAGTTAGCTAAGACTACATTGCATTAGGCCTCCATATTTTTTGACCTCTAGTTGCTGAAACTTTTATTCAGTCTGAGTAATTTTTTCATTGAAAGTCGTTTTGGGGGGTTTGTAGTTTTGTTTGTTTTACATGCAATTAGAATTAGCATATATCTTTAAAGCTGTAAAATTACTTCAGGGAATTAAATTTTCAAACAACTATAAATTCTTTGATGGTGTTCAATATTTACAAGTTTAAATTTGAGTTTGGCTTTTAATATCAGAAGTCTAAACAAAAGCCAGCATTTTAACATGCTAGGAACATTTTGTGATCTAGAGCCGTACTTGGTCTCTAGAAAAAGTTATTTGCAAACATAAAAACTGGAAGTTGAAATCCAAACATTTTCCTTGTCTTTGTTCCTTATGCTTTCCTCTTAAAGTGCTAAATACATTCAGACATTTCTCAAGCTGCAGTCTAGGCTTGGATGAAAGCACTGGGAGATTTAACAAACCTTTCAACAGACCAGCCTCCAGCTTTTGGTATGTAAATAAGTTGCTGCTTAGTTCTTGTGTTTTACTGTTTTGATATAACAAGGAAAAATTACTTAATTGCCTCCTCAATAAATGCCCTTACTAGGAATTGGGAAGGTCAGAGAAGTTAAGTCCTAAACCAGTAGGCAATTTATGCTAAACACTGAATCATAAAACCACTGTAGCAGTTTAGGTTCTTCCTTCTTCATTAGTGGAAAGAAGAATAGTTAGAAGTTAAAGGCAATTAAAATAGTATTTTCCCCTTCTTATTTTGGTATTACTTTGACAATCAAAATATAAATAATATGATTGATGACATAAATCTTCAACTCTGAGTAACAAGTCCCCCCAAAATATTTTCAACAAGAATTTTCTCCAAGTGGCATAACATTGAAGTAATTAATCCAGAACTGAACTGGATTTGTTATAATTTATTTAAATACCTGGCACCTATATTTGTCATTGCATGGGAAGTACTGTAGACTTAGGAAGAGCTGACTACTTTTCTTTAGATTGAACTAAACCACTTGTTCTGCTATTTTCTGATTGATGGACTATAGAACACACATTCCCAATAACTGGAAGTGATTATCAGGTAGAAGATTTACTAGCCATAAGAAATTACATTGTTCATGTAATGACATTAATCATTACTAGATGCTACAGCAATACAGCAGTGAAGATCATTCACTGTGAATAAGCTATTAACACTTCAGTGAGTAAAAACTTGTAGAGGTGCATGAGTTTTCTAATAGCAGATACAGTTTCTCATTTCTAAGTGAAATGTGCCATGTCATTGAATATATATATTTTAATTTTAAATCCCACTATGTTTATACCTTTATTCCTTTCCTGACAGTTATATGGTTCAGTCTGGCAAGAGATTTACCTGAAAAAACCCTACAGAATTTAGTCTTTTTCCAGTACCAGTGAAGGATCTCATTTCTTCAGCTTAAGCTATGGAATCTTTGGCTCTATGAACTGAGCTCTCCTTTCCTTGGGATCAATGAAAGAACTCTGTTCCATTATGTCAAAAATTGTGGACAAGGGTAATTCCTGGAATGGAGTCAGTTTGTGTTTATATCTAAATACTTCAGACAAATGCATGACAAGAGAAAAAAAAGAATGAAAAAATAAATTTTTTTTTTGAGATAATATAACTTAGAGATGCTGATAAAATGTTGCTTTGGTGTATTTTATAGATAAACTATTCAGTTGATCTTTACGGCATAGGTGAACATAAATAACTTTGTTAGCTTTATTTCAAATACACAAGATATTTCAATTTGTCTGTCTTCTACTTCTAAAAGTGCTTTTTTAACATGATAGTTGATGTTTTGAGTCCTTGGGTCTATGATCCCAGTTTCTATTTAATGTAGCTATGTATAGGGCAGAGACAGTATGTACTATGAGCGAGAACTGGAAATCAGTGCAGCCTAACATTACTCAACATTACAGCATGTATTAATCTATTGGTCTCGGTTTTGTTTGAATCCAGATAGCTTATTATACTATTATCCATTCAGATTTTTGACAGTTTCTCTCTCTGGTTTGCAGTAGTAATTTCTTTTAAACATTAATCTCGTTTCTAAAAATTGCCGTAAGATACTAGGTTTGAATAACTGACACGGAATAGACATTGCCATTACTTTCCTTGTCAACCAAGGGACATAAAAATGTGCAACGGACACTGTAGAACTGTTCACAATTCTGAGTGTCCCTTTTGCATTAAGGCAACTTCGGAGGGAAAACAAGGGTTTAAAACCCAGTGTCTCTGGAATAACTTTCATTGATTCCAGCGGGAGTAAGAGTGGCCTTTGAAGCTGGAGTGAGCTTGCCTAGAATACTGATCTGTATTCAGAAAGTTGAATAACTGTTGCTTTTTCCTGATTATTTCTACATTGCCTACCTGTGATTGAAAGTACAAATGCTAGAATGCTGTGCTGTGAAAGGAGTTAATCTTGTAGGTGTTACAGTCCTGACCAAAAACTAGGATTATTTAAAAGTATATTTGCACAAACCAGTTTTGTTCATTTTACAGGCTGCAGGGAGAGGTGTTCTTTATTACAGCTCTCTTGCCATCTTTCTGTAACATTATCTATCTACTTAATACTGTTTTACATTCATAAACTGAATGAGTCAAGTAATGCTTTTCTCTACCATCTCACTCTGAGCACAGGTATCTTTAAACACCATGCTGCTACTACCATTTCATTGAACAGCTTTCTGTGCTGGATGAATCAATGCAAAGGGATTCCTAGTTTTCCCTTTTGTGATAAGTAGAATCAGACCAAAGTAAGAATACTATGGTGATAATCTGGCAATTGAGTATTTTGCCTTTGATTTATATGTTCCTGCATATAGTTAATACTTGTTGAAGTGGGTTGTGACTGTCAAAGTATATCTGGGTTTCAGGAAAAAATAAATTTTGGTCTCACAACATCATAAAACTATAAATTCTGACATTGAGGAAAAATGCAACTAAAAATAATAAAAATACAAAAAAAGAATTATTACTGTTATAACACCTCACTTATTTAAAATTATGCCCACGATCTTATAAGACAAATATATAATAAAATTGTAATAAACTATTTCTAAACTACTCTATATAAACTAGCTACTTAATATTATCCCATCCTATTGTTAAAAGAACTGGAATACAAAAAAGTCTAAGTGACTTATCCATCCTTAAACTGATATCTTGGAAAAAATAAATATTGGGTAGGGGTGTAAAAGCCTTTTTAAAGCCTAAGTAAATATACAGGCAGTATGGGCAGTCACTTGGCAAAATAGTAATTTATGTAATATTGAACACCTTCATATGGTCAGATTGAAGGTTAGATTAAAAATTAATTCTGGTGCCTTGAAATTAAAATGCTGCCTCAAATATTTTGTTTCTTGCACTAAGCATGAACTCCAACAGAGTGAGAGAAAAGCCCATCAAGATGGCCCATAGCCTGACTTTTCCGAGTACTCCTTTGAGCTGCAGAACCAAAATTTTATTTTCTGCCCAAAAAGAGAACATGGACTTAAGCCTGTTGTATCTTATTAGGAAACTCTCTGAAATGAGGTGAATTCTGGAGCTGAAACACAATTTCTAACTGATGTTTTATGGAACCTGTTTTTTCTTGGGGGGGAGAGGGTGCCTGAAGGAGGTAGGAAATGAAACTAATGGTTACATTCTTTGAGGTGACTAATTGAGTCACTTGGCCACGGGAAGGCCAGAGGAGTTAGCATCAAGAGTTCATTACTGCTCTGACCAGTATTCCTTTCAGGATTTTCCAGATTTGCATGGAAATACAATGTTGCAGGAGAATTTCTGGAAAAGTGAAGGAACATAAAGCAAAATGCACAGATTTTGCGTGTTTCTCTATGGAGCGCATCCTTATAATCAATATCCAAGTTTCAGTACTTTCTTCCATTTTGAAAACAATTTGACTATCAGCAAAACATCTTGGTGGATACAATTTTTCATGGAATCATAGCATGATTTAGGTTGGAATGGACCTTAAAGATCATCTAGTTCCAGCCGCCCTGCCATGGGCAGGGACACCTTTCACTGGACCAGCTTGCTCAAAGTCCCATCCAACCTGGCCTTGAACACCTCTAAGGATGGGTCATCCACAACTTCTCTGGGCAACCTGTTCTAGTGTCTCACCACTCTCACAGTAAAGAATTTCTTCTTAATATATAATCCAAATCTACCCTCTTCCAGTTTAAAACCGTTATCCCTTGTGCTATCACTACACTCCTTGGTGAAAAGTCCCTCTTCATCTTTCCTGTAGGCCCTCTTTACATGCTGGAAGGCCCCAATAAGGGCTCCCTGGAGCCCTCTTGTCTCCAGGCTGAACAATCCCAACTCTCTCAGCATGTCCTCACAGGGGTGGTCTTCCAGCCGCTGATCATCTTCATGGCCCTACTCTGGACCCACTCCAACAGATCCATGTCTTTCTTACACGGAGGATCCCAGAGCTGAACACAGCACTGCAGGTGTGGTCTCATCAGAGTGGAGTAGAGGGAGAAAATCACCTCCCTTGATATGCTGCCATGCGTCTTTTGAGGCAGCCCAGGATAGGTTGGCTTCTGGGCTGTGAGCAGACACTGCTGGCTCTTATTCAATTTTCCATCCGTCAGTACACTTAAGTCCTTCTCTGTAGGGCTGCTTTCAATCCACTCATCACCCAGCCTGTATTTATGTGTGTTTTTAACCACAATCATGCTCTTTTGTAAAACTGATGTGTAATAAGAGTCATAGGAATACAAAAAGAATGTACTGTGCTGTGTTAGTGAACTGATGATGCTTGTACTCGCCCCTCCCCAGACTGCACTGCCTTAACTACAGTAAGTTCCTGTATGTGCACCATCCAATTAGGAGGCTGTTGCCATACGCGCTTAACAACGTTAAACAGAAATCTATTTTGATGAAATTGAGATATTCCTAGTATTTAGTAATTGCACAAAGCTTGGAGCATACATGTTCTGGGTCATTTGAAAGGGAGACAAGTGTCAGCCTTTTTGATGAGGAGCTTTCCTGTGTTAATTCCTTCTGGAATTTGTACTGTTTTAAGAATCTGTTGTGATATTAAGGTGATTTATTATTCTGTGCTGTTTCTCATATCTAATCTTTTACAAACTAGACATTTTAAAGCATCTGATGGGTGGGTGGCATTGACTAAGGATTTTAAGATTCTGTGTATTTTTGGCACCAAAGTTACCGTGTGAATTTAGCGCTGGTTTTGTATAGGAGTCTAAAGTGACAGAGCCCATAAATAATTTACAAAGCTGTAGGTTATAACAGAAGGATAAAAAGTTATGTCTCTAGTTAGTATCATTCTTCTGTTTATCGAATGAGAGCCATCTGAAAATGTGCGACCGTTAAATTAGAGATCGTCTCACAGATGCATATGTATTATTTCTACTCAGATATCACCTACACCTTCCAAAGGATATACTTAGATATTTATTTTTTAAAGTCTGGCAATAATGTAGACTTTTTGAATGAATAGATAAGACTCCTCTTAATTTAATGACAGTAATTATTTCTCCTTAGACTAGAGCTATCGGAGTCTAGTTCAGCTTTCTCTGGTTAGGGAGACACTGCTTACTGCTGAAGAACTTATCAGACCATTTAAGAGGATCTGCCTTTCTTCCAGGTACCATGGTTGTGATAACTCTCCAGGCTTTGACTAAGGTCTCGTAATACTTTCTATTCTCTTCAGCCATGTCTTAACAAGAGTAACTGTGCTTGAACAGACCAGTCACTGCTCTCTCATTGGGTGGCAGACCTGGAAGCTTCTGCATTCAGCTAACTGCAGTGCTGTGCAATGGCACAGTTGACTTGCTGTTTTGTTTTTTAGTGTCTATCTACGTGTTGTGTTTCAGTCTGTCACAAAGACATGTATTATTTTTGCAAACAAGAAAGGAGATGCCTTTGGCTGAAGCAATGGACCGCTCTGAGGCCATGTGTTGGTTTCCCAAGTTACCTTAGCTCTGCACAAGGAGACTTAAAATGCTGAGGAAATCCCTTCTTAGTCTAGCTACATAGAATACTTTTATTCCATAGTTTAATATAAATAGTCTTACTAGTCTCGCACATATCTTTGGGAATATAAATATCTCATCCTTTCCAAAATTCTGTTGACTTGCTGTTTCTACAACATTCAATGTTGTTTTTCACATTCAGTATACATCAAACATTCAGTGTGCACTTAAAGTTCTCTTCGCAATAAGACTAATGGTTTTAAGGAGTAATTTATGCAATGTAGCATTTGTCTATCATTACAATCCAAAGTAAAGTTTCAGCCGCATTTGGCAGAACATGTGTTTCATGGGAGGGACAATGAGAAAGACCTAAAGCAATCTTAACAACAATTAAAATAAAGAAAAACAGTTTTTAATAAAAAAACACTTGGGGCACCAGTTAGTCTAATTCTCTCCTGATCTAGACAGTTGTAGTCCCAGAGGAAGTTTTCCTTGGCAGCATTTCAGGGGAAGGCTCATATTTTCATTATGAGGAAGTTCTCTTAAAAAACATTCTTGATTAGGACAGGACTAACTCAGGTTTCTTTAACACAGACTGCAAATGTCCTTTTTTACGTTTTTTTTTTTATTGTCAATCTGTTTATTGCAATTGGTTACATAAAAATTAGAAATAATTTTTATAATATACAAGGAGTTATGATTTGGAGACTGGCCTCTTACTCCACTAGCTCTACTGAGTCAAATTTTCTTCTGCCCTTTAGCTTTCCTCTTTTCTGAGAGAAATTATCTTCCTTAGTTTTGGTAACAGTCAGTAGCATAAGATGTCTTTTGTAGCTCAAAAATACACAATTCTGCAACAGTTGAAACATCAGAATCTTTTAAAAAGTGAGGGTGGGATTTCTACTGGGCTTATTCTGATGCCCAAGACCTGCAGATGTCTGCAGACTAATTACTTGAATTCAAGCATAATTCTGAGTTTGCAAATATAGGTGCTTATCATTTTCCAAATAAAAGGCTTTAAGTCTTCCAGAGAGTGAGAGGTAACCAACAACCAGGACATTTTAGCTAGAGCAACAGTATGTCTGCCCTTTAAAGTGGTGTGGCAGTGGTTTATATCTGGTATATAAATGTTTTTGCTGATCATTCATTTACTTCCACTTCTCCACAAACCTGAGCTCCTAAATACAGTTCCTTAAAATGTCCCCGAGTACATTGTGCTTGATGCAGGTTCACTGCCTTGGTGGAGAGGAGTTAAAATGTCAGCAAGGGTGTTCTACCTTGCTACCATTGACAGACAACCTTCCTGGCCAAACAAAAGACTTATAAAAAAGCCTTAAAATCAGTATAAAAGTTACAAGAATAGAAGAGATACTCTATATTCATATGAAGACAGTTTGGCCGTAATCTTAGGAATCATCTCTGCTTGCTCCACTTCCCACCCTGGGACATAGCCCAGCCAGACATCTGGCACTCCTAAAGCCACTCTTTCTCGAATACTTGTCAAGTTCTTTTATGTTTTTAATCTGTTCTTTCTCTGAGGGGTGTAGCAACTTTGAGACTACAATGACCTAAAAATTATCACAAGGTAAGACTGACACAAGCACTCATCTCTAATCCCTGGAGCTGGATCTTGTATTCATTTTGTCTCTTTCTGGAGCAACCTGGCTTTTGGTTAAAACAGTATCTTCCTATATTTTGTATCCAACTGTCGAAAAAGACTATCTGTAAATGTGTCCTGGAACTAAACATTCAGGGCTTCTTTATTTTTCCTTTGTTTTATTTGCATTGTCATTGGTTCCTCCTCTGTTTAGTTTACACTTCACTTTATTTGGCTTTGGCAAAGACTTCATAGATTGGTTATAAATATGTTGCATCAAGCTCTTGACCTCTGTGTTTACCAGCTTTATTCAGAAATCACATGAGACTTTAACGGAGAAGCGCATAGTAACAAATTGCTACTTAGAGAACATTTGTCCAAATCCTAAGGGTTTCTAGTTTTTTCTAAGGTATTTCTGAAGGTTTTGTGTTTTTCAATGGTTAATTTGCAACTGCAGTAGTGTCACCCTTTGTTAATTAACATGCTATTTGTGGTAAAATCATACAGCATGTAACATTTATTTCTGTCTTTAGGAAAAAATTGAAATGACAAATCAAAAACATTTAAGCTGTTCCTAAATGCTAGATTTATAGATCTGTTGGTAATTAAATGAACACTCAAATGTAGTGACCAGATACTGCGAAGTTCTGCACTTGCTGTAGTAAATGCTGATGTCTTTGCAAAGGGAATGTAAAATTCTGTTGTGTATTTTCACAAAAGTGTTAAGACTTTGCGGGTGTAAGAGTGCATAATTTAGCATCTGTATCAGATTACACAAAGAAAACACTGAAAAGTGACATTAGAAAAAAAAAATCCCAGCTAGGTTTTTAATTCTTTCAGGAGATTTCTCTGATGTATTTGAAGTTGTAGGCACTCAAGCCTTGTCCTTACACAAGCCTTACATTTCACAACCGTGTTATTGTGGATAGTCTGTATAGGAATTTGCTTTCCCATTTTTAGATGTTTTTTTAGGTTCTACTTCCTTAAGTATCATCTGTAATTAAGCTTTGAAGATCTATAACTGTTTTAAATGGAATTTTAAAGGTATTTTTGAACCCTAGTTAACTTATGTCCACAAACTCCAGATATACAGATGCAAGTTATTACTCTTAGTTTACAGTTAGTTATTTTTGATTGGTTATTCCTCTAGAAATTGTGAAGTTCTGATTTTCTCTGATTCTGGAAAAAATCTACTTGTATTTGTCCTTTCCTCAGAATGTTTCAATAGTTGTAATTCAATAGCCTACTTACTAAGTGTTTCCTATGTGCCCTCATACATTGCATAAATTAACTAAATTGTGATCACAAATCCTTGCAAGCAGTACAGCAAAGGAATAACTTTAAGAGATTTCCACTCCAGGCTGTAATTTTATGTCTAATTTTCTCACAGAAAAGCATTTATAACTGACCCACTTTGTCTCCAGCTGTTCCCCATGATACCAGATACCTAGTTTTACAAAATGCCTCATGAACAATGTCTTTGAAAGATTTTTCTAAATGATCCACAATCACTTTTCAAAAATGTCATCCCTCACATATTGTTCAGCTTTTCCCTGTGCACAATACATTTCTGCTTCAATGTCATCTTTTTAAAGATGACTGTCCTGTTACAGTGGGAGAATATGTGAGATGCAGGAATGTCATCATACTTTCAATTAGGGTAGAATGAGCCAAAGCAAACAAATCACAGGGTTCTTCTGTCAATCCTTTCACTTTCCAGTATGTACAAAGAAGCTCCAACTAAGGTATTGAATTAGCACACTACACGTGGCTCTGACCCTTCATCTGAAATTTGAGGAAAGCAGAACTGAATGTCTGGAAAGCTAAGTCAGAAAGCATTTTGACTCCCAAAAGGCTCTCCTGTAGCATAGTCTTTTGCAGGATGTAAGTTAGTTTTAGCTTCAGGTATTTTTGCAACTCTGAACCTTTGTACTTTACTGTGTGTTGGTTATGGATGGACTCCATATATAGTAACACTTGTCTTTGAAATGTTCACCTACTTAAAAAAAAAAAAAAAAAAAAATATATATATATCTTCAAGTAAGAAGATAGATTATTTCATTAGAGGATTATTTTTCTGTTGATTTCAATGAGATCAGGCTATGCTCTTTTTCGAAACAATATGATGTTTTAATAGTTGCAAGTTTAAATCACATTTTATGCCACTACCTTTGTGCATACGTCTATCAAAAATATCTTGCTATTTTTTTAAACAGCTTCAAATTTCAAATAGGACAAGCTAAAAAATATTTTCTTTTTCAAATGCTGTATAGTTTTCAGAAGCTCCTGCCTGTCTGTCTAGAATGTATATTCTTAAACCAGACTATGTGTTTTTTCCTCATCAAACAGTAGAAGACAATAATGTAGCGCTAAGCTGGTCAGGGTATAGTTGATGACAAACTAACAGAGGTACTTCTGCCCATGTCATTATGTACCTTAATACTTTAAAAAATAACCTGTTGAAAGTTTTATGGCCTATGCAGTGCATTCTTTGCTATAAAGTTTCATAGGATTGTTCCAGTGATTAAATCACAGTTACAAAGAGCACATTTGTCAATAGTTGTATTGTCACTAATTGCTCATAAATGAGATCCACCATGGAACTGAGTAGTGACATGCTGAACATAAAGACTTCCTTATTACAAAATACTAAAAACTTCACTTTACAGCTTCTACATTATTATTATTATTATTATTATTTATTATGGTGTACATAAGAAGCCAAGGATAATTATGAGTTCTTAATGATGGATCTAACAAATTTAAGTGGACATGAATCTGTGAATAGAGCTGTGTTGATGTGCCTCTAGGTACTGTTAAAAGATAATGAATTAAACTCTTCAGTGTGAAAATTACTTTTTCACACCTTACTGATAAAATTCTTAAACTGTAAATGTAGTTACTCCCTATCATAATTTGTTGAACCTTTAAGTTGAAAAAAAAAAAAGCCAATTCAGGATATTTCATTCAAATAATGGGCATGTGTTACTTTATGAAGTTTATTTTAGTACAACTTTTCTTGACTTGGAAGTTTGGATCAGATTCCTAACAATTATAAAGACTTTAAAGAGCCGTCTCTACAATAGCTGCTTCAAGCCCGTTTCCATTAAGTTGGTTCTAAAATTCTAAAATGAGCCAAATACATCAGAACCTCTGTTGTTTTTAGTATTACTGCAGTCATGCTGCAAAACATTCAGGTGGATCTGTTTCCTGGCAGCAGGAAATCCATTCTCTACTGAAATTTTAAAAAATGTTGCAATGCACTAATAATGTCATGCCACTTTTTAATTTAAAAAAAAAAAATCTGTTGTTCTGCAGGACTCTCCTAAATGAGGTAGAAGTTAGTAATTAGTATTTTCCACTGCTTTTCAAAAGTTACTGCACAATACTCTTACACAGAACACTTCCCTCCTAATTACCAAGTAAATTTTTCAAGAAAAATAGTGTTGTTCTGTTTTTGATCAACAGTGGTCTAAGAATAATTTATTCAATTGAAATGCTTCTGACTTGTTCAAATTACTTTGAACATTAAATGAAAGATAAGTTGTAGGTGAGGCTGGATTTAAAAAATTTTATATGGAGGTATGTATGTCTATGTGCATATAGGCACACTTATGTTTATATTATTTTCTGTAATTTAGAAATAAAATATACAGAATAAAATTACAATAGACCATGTTTATATAAATAGTATATACTCAGTTAGAATGATAAAACATGGTGTGTTTGGATTTTCTTTTATCATGCAATTTCCAT
>JAVSBS010004645.1:11574-23123 GCA_033124195.1 Coracias cyanogaster
TTTCCTGTGAGGGTGATGGAGCCCTGGAACAGGCTGCCCAGAGAGGTTGTGGAGTCTCCTTCTCTGGAGACTTTCAAAACCCACCTGGACACATTGCTGTGTAACCTGCCCTAGGTGAGCCTGCTTTGGCAGCAGGGTTGGACTAAATGATCTCCAGAGGTCCCTTCCAACCCCTACCAGTCTGTGAGTTTGTGATTCTGTAATTTTTTAATTCATTCTTGATGTTCAGAAATTTTAAAATGGACAACTAAGTGTGCATTTAGCATGTGTTTAGTATTCAAAGTAGACAAATGCATCGTAATGAAATTCACCCTCGCTACTTCAACATACCCATGCTCTGCACCAGCTGTTAGAATTTTAGCAACAAAAATAATCTACCTGAGATATGCTACCTTAGCAGCATATCAAAAAGCATCCAATGCTACATGGAATGTATAGTAGCTTATCAGCTTTTCTTCTGACGTTATCCTGAGAAAGGTACTTGTATACATACAGGAAGGGAGCACACAGGGGTCTTTGTCTGTAACTAGAGTACCTGCCCAAGCACTAGAGTAATGAATATTATATTTTAATTCTTTAATGTAATGTTCATCTATCTGATTCACGTGCAAAATTCAACTTATTATTACATTTGGAATTTTGAGCAGCGCCTCAGGGATTTATAATAAAATAAACCTGATCAGAGGTAGCCAGTTAATGCAGCAGAGGTGGTTAATATGGGATCAGCTACAGAAGAGAATAAATGGAAAAGAAAGCAAACAGAATTTGTTTGGGTACTTGGGAAGCATGGGAGTCAGCTGTGCATGCAGTAGTTTGTATCAACAGAATCTTTTTCCTTTCATTATAGGTACCGGATCCTTGCTTTTGATCATGACCTCTTTAGCTTTGCAGATCTTAACTTTGAGGAATGGCCTGTAGTCCTCATCACCAATCCCAAATCCTTCCTTTACAGCAGTTCTGCTCATGAACCACTAGTCAAAATTCTTTATTCCACTCATATCAGGTACCCTGTAATCTCTTGATTTCACAATATTTAACTATATTTTAATAATAGGGGTTCTTTCTTGGTTATAATGTATGCCTGTATTTATATGTATATAAAGAAACCTGGTTTTTTAAAATGCGTGCGTCTGCTGTTCTTAGAATTCACTGTCCCAAGAACTCGCTTTGTATCATGTATCATAGAATCACAGAATGGTTTGGGCTGGAAGGGACCTTAAAGATCATCTACTTCCAACCCCGCTGCCATGGCAAGGACAGAAGGAGATTATACAGGAGTAATTCATGTTTGGTTTATTTATGCAGTTATTTTCCCTAAAGTCAGTTGAACTTTTCTGTGTAACCAAAGCTGGTAGAGCTAGATTTCCATGTAATCTGTGTTTTTAATCTCATGTGTTCACATTGCCTCTGCTAATTTCAGGATTTTGTTTGCATATTTTTTTAAAGTGTTTTCTCTGTTTGCCTTGGACTTCTTAGCCTCTTGTGTTTTCAGCTTTACATCTCTTATATATTAAAACATCTTAAGCCTCTCATATTTGCTTTAAATCTCTCAGTTTTTCCATTTCTACCTTTTCTATTTATTTTTTCATTTATATTTCAAATTTCTATGCCCTTTCCAACATCTTGTATTTGCTGTTAGACCAATACCCATGTAATATAGGGGTATGTGGCAAACACAGAATTGGAATCAAGAGACACTTATCCTGCTTTTCAGTTAGGAAGCAGTTTCCTATTTAGAACCTTATCTGAACATTCCTATGATTATATTGAATATATGAACTGGTAGAATCATTCACCATAACTCTAGAAGACTCCTTCATGGAAACATGCTCCGGAATGCCTTTTGTATTAGCAGAAACGAAGGAAATTGTATGTGCAATATACTGAATCTCTGTTAGTGTCACTGTTTCTCTGAATAGAAGCACTGCCAACTGACACTACATTGGCTGGTATCTCAGATCTGTAGGGCCAGTCTTGCGTCCCACTCCATTTCTCATAAATTCAGTTACAAAGACTGGGAGGTTATATTCTGACTAGAAAAAAAGTTTTTAAAAAACCAAAACAAACAACAAAACCCCAACAACAGCAGCAAAAAACCCCACCACTCCAAATGACAAAGGACTTTAGAGAGGGGAGTGGGCAATTTATTATAAAGACCTCGACAGGTATTTGATTGCATGTCTGTATGTGTGCAGGAGGATGCGTCCTGCTTGTGTTAGCAAATGTTTTGACAGCGAGAGTTCGAAGATTCTTTCTGCCAGGACCTGGGGATCTCAGCCACTTTCTCTTCTGTTCCACAGCCCAGTTTTCCATCCTGTTTTGCACAGTACCATACAGAACTCTCTTTTTAACTGCAAAAAAGAGCTGCTGTGTTACCATTAGCCTACAGATAATTCACTGTTTCAATTTCTAACTCTTTTGAACTCTTATGTAGAAGGCAGCATAATCTTTAGGGACTTCTCTTCAAGAAGCAGTGATAAATCTGCAAGTCCTGTAACAGACCTGTTTATTTTACTGTTCATTCTCTGCTTAGAATTCTGGCCTTCTCTCCTTCTGTCATTACCTCTGTCGAAGTCTACATAGATGGAGTTCACCTGGGGAACGCGCGTCAGGCGTCTGGCCCTCTCTATGTACTGAAGTGGAGCCCGCAGAACTACAGTGAAGGCTTCCATCACATAGATGTGACCGTCCAGGTAAGGTACCTGTTGGCGTTCTTTGGATTGAATTTTTATGTTGTCACATCCACTCCATCACCCTTCTGCATCACAGAGCTAGGGACAAAATACATGGTAACAGACTTCCTTTCATAGTTATCTGATGAGAAAAAACAAAGGGTTTATTAAATGAGACAACACTTGGCTGCCAAGCGCTAAAACACTAATAAAGCATCTGGACAAAAGAAAGGATTTTTATTTTTATGAGAAATATGATAAGACATGACAGAAGAGCAAGTAATTGGTCAAAAATAAATTATTTTGACTAACGGGCAACAATTAACTTTTAAGGTTGTATTAAAAAAAAAAATAATTGGGCTTGATCAAGGAAAATAGGAGGTAGTATCATGTTAGTTCAGAGGGCAAAGGAGCTAGATCCGGAAGGTTGGAATTCTGTCTTTTATTATCTGCTTGAAGTTCTTTTCATGATCTCTCACAGGCTGACAGTGAATACAGGTTCCATTTCCCAGAACATCAGACTTAAAAGATATTAGATTATCGGGTGCAAAAGACACTTTTCAATAAATGCTTGGTACTATATTTTATTTTTGTACCTTCAAGTGGTCTTCGAAGAACTCGACCAGACTGTTCTAACATTCTGTACATTTGCACAATAGAACAGGGAAAGTCTGCTTTGTCCTGCTTGCTGGAACCCAGCGAGGTGTTACTTCTCACAGGACAAGAGCGATGCTGCTTTTTTTTTCTAATGGCCTTTCTGTACTGCCAGTGTTCTACCTCCCAGCCTGTTACTGATTTCTGTGATGCTTTACTTGGGAAAGCTGCATTTCATAAGTCTCTTATTTTTTAATGATGATGAAAACGTGCACAAAACTGAGTAACGTTTGAAGAGGGTTGTACAGGCTTGCATAGCAACAGGTGGCCTGCAAATACATGCTTGTTGTCAGGTAACTGACGGGATTTTTAAAATACTAGTTTCCTTCCCCTCCAGTCATAAATCACTGTTACATCTTGTAACTGAATAGTTTTGGGAAAGCGAGGAGGATGAAACGTTAACTTGAGTGAGGTACCTGGAGAACCTGCTGTACATTGTTTCCGGGATTATCCAAATATTGTCTCAGCTGTGATCACACTAAACATACTGAATCCTTTACTACAAATAAACCATTGATTACGTACTGGAAGATAAGGTGTCAGTGTTACACATGCAGAAATATCAAACTGTTCGATACATGTAGCTGTGTTACTGTTTATCAGTATCAGTTTCTAGCAGATAAGCCAGAAAAGAAGCACAGCAAAGCTTCAGAATATTGTAAGATGGGCTATTAACTAGAATTGAGTTTTCAGAAAACAAGGGCTGGTGGTGCCCAGTAACTAGTCACAGTCTTCCACAAGTCACTGCATCTCTGACAGGATCTCCTTCATATGTAGCACTTTCAGATTATGATTTTACAATCACCAATTTACTTGAAACTCCAAAATTGACAGTGAGTAATCCTTTGTAGGCAGGAGTATTAAATACAGCAGTATGCCAGACACATATGCGTCCGTTGGATCTTTCTAGAGAAGCTGCAATGCTGACGAGCAACTTTCACTAGATATTTTGTGCACTACCGGTATCTAATCGCTCTTGTTTTCTCTCAATCTAGGATGCTTCAGGAAGAATAAGCACGCGGGGTCATATATTTGCGATGGAAGAAAACCTCTCTCTTCGATTTGGCTTTTGGGCATCTCTTATCCTTCTCGGTGACTACTACATCGTAGTAAGTACTTCCAGCAAAGCAGCTGTCACTCCGTGATGGTTTCCCCAGAGACTGCAGGAGGCCTAATTCCTGGTAGACTTGAATTCACTTTATACGTTAAACTTTTAACGTTATAGTTAGCTCTCGCAAAGAGGCAGGCAAAATTCCCATTGGCTTCAGTGAGTTCCAGGTCATCTCCAGCAGTGCTACAGCTCAGTACATGCAGAGAAAGCACATCATAAAAGTCTATGTGCACTTACAGAAAAACATAGGGAAGTCCACATGACTGTAGATAGCATCATAATTGGCTCAAAATTATTCTATTAGCTTTGTTAATTGGTAACCGATACTCTCCACAACGTCTTGAACTGCAGTTCTGTTCAGTATGGCACTTGGAAAACATTTTACATAGGAAGCATTTTAAGAACCGATCCAATGAAAGATTCAGGTCTATCACTTTCAGCCACCCAACTGAACTCCAGTCGGTAAGATGCAGCTCAAATAACTTACAAACAAGATCTTAAACTCCTTTTTACTCTTCAGTTGAGTGACTCCATCAAGCTTTGAATATGTGTTTCAGTTAGACATCTTGGCATCGTCTATCTGTGTCCGTAAGCCGTGCTCAAAGGCAGCTACTGCTCCAAGGCTGGCTTTAATTCAAACTGTCTTTCAGGCTCGTGTGCTCTTTGGACTGATTGCGCTGGTTCAGATTGTCTTGCTTGTTGTTTTCAGATGCCTCCAAAAGCCCACACTCAAAGGTATGAACCAATGTTTGCCTGTGGTCTTCAGAAGATCTACTTTTCCCTAAACTTTTTTTTGCCGTTTGTTTGCTAACAAGTAATTGCACTTAGTCGCCCATGTGCATTCTGCATCCAGTACTGTGGGGTTTGAGTTGGCTCTCAGAAGCTGCTGTTGTGCTTTTAAGGGACCCAGAAAACCTGCAATATATCAAATAAAGTAAATGAAAAACTGAAAACTTGATCAGGTATCTTTGTTCAAACAAAAATTCAATTAATTGATGTTCAAAGGTTTCATTTTAATTTTCTTACTGAAGAATCCAATATGTAGGGAAAGAAATGATTTAATTTGCATTAGCTCTTTATGTCTGGCTGTTTCACTACAGCTGGCACAGGATTCTCTGTCACTGCAGTGGAGAAACAGATTTCCTCTTACAAAAATAATGTTAATCTTTGCAAAGAAGATGAACAGGCTTGGATCTTTCTGAAAAGAGTATTAGCCAGTTCTGTCCTAACTTGGTATTTTGTGATAAATCTGGTAAATGAACATTAATTCTGTTAAGCTTGCGGTGTTTGTCCTGTAAACAATTGCTTGAACCACACCTTACTAATGAGATTCTTCTGGAAGCCACCACCCTTCCTAATCATGTCAGCGTGTGTCCCTTCCTTTATACTCGTAATCACGTAGCATCCTGAGGTAACTACAGCGATTGCTTACACAGAAAAAGATCAGATTTTCAGTTGCCTTTGTGGAACTCAGCAGCTACAAATGAAAAGACCTAGCACTCCATGATCAGCTAGGTCCCTGGAGACCGTGGCCAATGTTTTACAAATCAGTGAAGAAATTTGTTGATTCCCAAAGGTCCAGCTTGCCCTCTGGGAGTTCATGCTTTGTGAAAAGGGCAGCCATGTAACAGGTAAATCTCGAAGAGCTAACTTGTATAGGAAGGCTCTCTTGACCTTAGTCTATGAATTGTTGGCCTCGGTTAGGAAATGAATATTGCCTTTATTGTGCTAACATCACACACTTGTTGGACGGCTGCCGTTCTAACACCTTGTCTTCATTTTACCTGAGCTGCTCTCAGGTCTCACCAAGTAGATTTAATCAAAGAAAAGTCAGTTAATCCAGTCCACGCTGACCTGCCTTTCTGGGTTTGCAGTTACTGTTTTGAATCTCTTACTTTTTACTTAATATGAACTTTCTCCATGTTTTCCATTCTAGCTAACTTCATTTTCTGGGTGTAGAATGATCATTCAGTTTTATTTACATACAGTAAGTGCACTCATTTGGAACAGCAGCTTCCCCTGCAGCTTTTAACATAGACGGTTACATTTATTGGTTCCTTCCTTTCAGTTACCACAATAATAGTAGAAATGCACTATCTTGCATTTGTTCAGTAGACATACCAAGTATTATTTTTAAATTTCTTATTTAATAGTATGACTAAATAATGTGCAGATTTGTTTCAGAAAGACCAATATTTTATATAAATATAAATATATATATAAAAATGTGCTGCAACCTGAATTAAGTGTATTTTTCTTAAATGTTGTCTTTGTCTAGAAAAGCCAGGATTACTTACTCTGACCTCGTATTCCCTTCATGTCTTCAGTAAAACAAACACCTTCTATTACTCAGTTCTGGTTCTGAATTTATACACCATTCTCGGTAAGTTACCTAGAGTACCGGATGATATAAATTAGTATTTTTAAGTTACACATCAGGTCCTGATGAAAAACGAGACTTCTAACATCTTGGAGAATGGGGAAAATCTACTTCAGTTACAAAATCTGTCTGGAATTTGAAAAGTTAACGTCCAAAGCAGCTAAAGGTTTGTTCACAAGAGCCTAGCTTAGAAGCCGTAGAATGAATTAAACCCTTAATTTCTTAAATTACTCTGAAAGCAAAGTGAGTATTTTTAAATTTAATTTTGTTTTCACTTCTTAAGATCTGGTTGTACCTTGCTGTAAAATGAGTACATGGAATGTACATTTCACATGACATGTCGCTAAGACATCTTGGCTCTGCTGCCGACAGCTTCAGCTTGTTTCTCCTCTGATAACGCGTGACTGAAATAGCTGCTTTCTTGGCAGCCAGCGCAGTACGCGTAACATCGAGCAGCCCGCTCATTTGGACTTCGAAGCTGAGCCAAGCTGGAATTGTTTATGAGCATGTCTTTCATATCTCTTACTGTAATTGTGGGAAAAGGCATTTGAAAAGATTGATCTTTTAACTTCTCTCATGAGGAAAACCTTCTGTGTGGTGTTGAAAGCAAATCAAAAGTATGCTCATTGCACACCACAGCTCATGGGTGTATCATGATGTTTTCACACCAGGAACGTTCAGCAGATTGCTGTTTGTTGAAGCTGAAAACATCAGGCTTCTCACTCTAGACAAGCAACAGAGAAGTCATTTTCCCCACTTCACCACTCTGTGCTGAGGAAGGGCCCCTGTGAAAAAGGGCCGTGTAGACATTGTGTTTTCTGATGGCGCTCCGTTTGGTGTCCTCTCTTTCAGGACCATGGTTTGTAGGTGAACTGATAGACGGCCAGCTGGGGGCCTGCTTTTCCTTTGGGGTCTTCGTTGGTGGCTCCTTCTTCCAGGGCAGTCTGACATTTGTGGTTGGCATTTTACAGGTATGTATTTATAAAAATTAAGGCTGACAAACTGCTTTCTTCTGGAATTTTTTTTCTAATTTTTGTTTGTAGCCCTTGCCTCCAAGTACTCTCAGGTCCAGTTTTCCCAGCAGTCTGACCCCCCTGCCCCTGGTTTCGCCACCTGCCATTAGTCTGAAAGAGAGGGTGTACTTCTTGGGCAATTTAAGCCAGACCAAGCTCATGTTTCCCTCTCCGTGGTCCCTCCCTTATGCCAGTGCTAACATTTGTCTGACACTCCAGTGGGCTGGGTCAGAGCTAAACTGACCTAAGGACCTTCCTTCCTGGCTCGGGTCTGAGGCCCAGGCAGCCACAGCTGCAGAGTCTTGAAGTACATCCTGAGATTCCAGCTCTGGGAATTGTACTCAGCCCTTAGAACAGGAGTTTTCTGTGCTCTCATCTCTCTATACCCTCATGGATGTTACCCAGAACACTTGGCTTGCTCATCAGCTTACTTTTCTCTGCTCTTCTTTTCAGATGTTGTTCTTCAACCTGCCCTTAACGGCCTATCTGTGCTGGTGCCTGTTGCTGCGATGCCAGGGTCACAGCTTCCGTTCTCACTTCCGTCACGTCCAGCGCCTCAAGGCTGTGCTCGTTCACCTGGCCATGGCTCTCCTCCTGGCCTGGCAGGCCTACTCCTGCTACTTCCTGCAGCGAACCTACGGAACCTTGGCTTTCCTCCTCTCCCCAATGAGAACGTGGCTGGTGGTGCTGACGTCGGCTCTGATTTATAAAACCTGGACGCTGAAATCATCTGAGCTCAGAACTTATATAGCAGAAATTAAGAACTGCCAGAGCTCCTGAGCTACAATTTAAGTATTCAAAGTTCTTTGACTTAAAAACTGTCAAGGCACAACCTATAGTTTTGTGATGCCTGGATTCCATACAGACCAACAATTAGGCGGTAAGATCTGAAGCTGCACCTGCGTTGCTACAGAGCTTTATTAAATAATAAATGCCTAACGGTATGTAATATATACTTTTATTGTATTATACAATATACTGTATAATTGTCATGGTTGAGGCCCAGCTGGGAGCTGAGCACCACGGGGCCACTCGCTCACCCACCACCACCTTCTCCCGGTGAGATGGGAAGGAGACTAGGGAGGAAAAGGTGAAATCCCATGAGTTCAGATAAGGAGAACTTAATAGAACAACAAGAGAGGAGAAAAAACCAACAGTAATAACAAGAACAGTAATGAAACAGTATGTAAAGCAAGTGCTATAAAACCTGCTGAACCGCCTGCAGCTGCACCAACAGCCCCCTGTCCTTACAGAGAGGGTGTGAGGTCAGGGTGGTGTGGAGTGTCCAGGGGCTGGGTCAGCTGGCTGTGCTGCCTGTGTCTCCTGGTGACAACCAAGCCTAGCCTAGGTGAACCCAGGACAATCACACCTGTTATATAATACAGCTATTGCGTTTAGTCCGTATCCAGGGCTAAACTGTAGCAGTGGCTTTATCACCCGGTGACCCTTCCCCAGGGAAAGGAGACCCATCGGTTGAAATGAAAACCGATTTAATGAGACAGCCAAACTAATACTATACTGCCAGTATAAAGTATATAAAGCTATACTTGGCCCAGTGAATGTATGGTGGTTACAGTAAATGGGAAAGCAGCCTTCGGGAGCAGAGTGAGGGGTGAGGGTATGAAGCGCTGGGGCCTGAGCAATGGGCCCTGAATTAATGTTGACATATGGATGATTCTCACAACCAGTGTGTTTTTGTGACAGAAAACCAGCAGAGGGTTTTTCTCTGCTGGGAAATTAGCTGTTAGGAACAGAGGCAGGGCACAAATTTCACTTGTGAGAAATACTACTGAAAAATTATTAATAAAACTGGTATTTTGCAATTAAATTACTTTTATGTGATCAGGGAGCATACGTGGCAATTACTTCATATCTATACCGACGCAGGAAGACTTTCTTTACCAAGACCTTCTTAAATGTTTTTTAATCCATTATATCTCAGCAGGTTGAAAGTTCTTAGAAGCACAGACTAGGAGCCAGTCTCTAATTTAGCTGCCCTTATCATACAGGCACGTGGTTAACTGTGAGTAACAAAAATCAGACTACAGTATGTTTTCCCTTAAAATTCAAACAAAATAAATAAGTTTCATAAAATGCAGCCCATCTCCCAGCACATCACCAGTCACTTAAATGAACCGGTGATAACAGCACAAACCTCTGACGACTCTACAGGTACTACAATAAATCTGCAAGCCATCCTAGAAGGAAAACTGTGTTTGCTGCTCCGCTGGCCGGTGGTGCCCAGGAGGCACCAATCCACACAGTGGACTGAAGAGAGACATTCTGGTGAAAACAGGCCCTGTGTTGTCCTGATGAATTGCCTGGGTTTGGTCCTCTTTGAAATTTAAACTCTTCTGCTCACTGAAAGGCTGTGTTTCTACTGAGAAGATAGCACAACATTGTGCTAGAGTGTATCTTCTAGAGCACAAGTCTTATCAGGAGCAGCTGAGGGAACAGGTTGTTTAGCCTGGAGAAAAGGAGGCTCAGGGGAGACCTTCTTGCTCTCTACGGACCCCTGAAAAGAGGCTGGAGTGAGATAGGTGTCAGTCTCTTCTCCCCCATAGCAAGTAATAGGACAAGAGGAAATGACCTCAAGTTGCACCAGGGGAGGTTTGGATTGGATATTAGAAAACAAGTCTTCATGGAAAGGGTTGTCAAGCCCTGGAACAGGCTGCCCAGGGCAGTGGTGGAGTCCCCATCCCTGGCTATGTTTAAAAGCCACGTAGATGTGGTGCTGAGGGACATGGTTTAGCAGTGGACTTTGCAGTGTTGGGTTAATGGTTGGACATGATGATCTTAAAGGTCTTTCCCAACCTAAATGATTCTATGATCTTAGCATTTGCACCAATCAGCATCAGTGTAAGATCTTGCATGGTGTTACGTGGTTTATGACATGTTCTTCCAGGGTTATGGATGAAAAGAGTTATTAACATTCTTAGTTGAACAGAAGGAAATGGCTTTGGCATTCATGAATTCTGGTATATTGTTCTCTTACTTTTAAACCAGTGCTGCATGGCTGTTTCAGGGCAAGCATGAGATTACAGAGGCCTTCTGCAGTGAAGAGTTTCCTTTGCAAGCTATTCTTTAGGAGGACAAATCAAGAGCTGCCTGAAGTGAGCAAAGGAAATGGCAGATGGTGGAACCAGAATGCTGAAGTACTTTACATACTGCTGGCAGCTGTTAGTATGATCTGTGACAAATCACTCTCCCGCAGTGTAAATGCCTCGATTCCAATACTCCGGAGGGTTTGTTGGGCTGGGCTTTTTTGAATCTGCATGGAGGAGCTCCTTTAAAATACTTCCCATTTGAAACTGCTGTAAAAGGACACTAGAAATTATTATTTGGAAAGAAATTCTGACCATGTATTTCAAACACATTTTTTTTTTAAATCTCTCAGAAAAAAGAGGTGTAAGTTTTCATGCTGCCGGTTTTTTTATGAAGGAATTCTATGAATTATATCCACAATGCTGTGAAATGCGTAAACTAGGAAGAACAGGGAAGATTATTTTTCTTGTGTTGCCCTCAGGGCACTGAGGGCTGAGCAAAACTTGCTGAGGGAAGTTCCCAGGGGAATGCCATTGCCATGCATAATTTCCTATAACTGTCACCAGTGAAGGCCTGTCCAAGCCAGCAACCCCTGTAAAGAGATCTCGGCATTCAGTGCAATGGAAAATGCAAGGCGGGGGGGGGGGGGGAGGGGGGCGCGGGTCGTGGCGCGC
>JAVSBS010004647.1:0-19494 GCA_033124195.1 Coracias cyanogaster
AGCGGTCTGGGACCCCAGTGGGTGGACCGCATCCCTTGGTGGGCGGACCCTGGACATCTAGGGGGCGGATCGCGACAACTGTCTTCATGTCTTCACAGACCTCTGCCAGAGATCTATAGGGTGGAAGAGGTTTCCCTATAATAATTGCCTTAATAGATATAATACAGGAATATACGGAGAATTAGATGGAGTTTTAGAAAACTCCATTTTAACAAATCTTTCATTAGCAGTATCACGAGACAAGAGGATACTTCTCTATGGTAGTTCCTCTATGACAGTTCCAAGGAGAAGAGCAACAAAAAAACCTTTATACTGGACACCTTGTAGTGGACAATATCTGTTGCATTCTTCCTCTGGCCTTTAAATACTATGGGAATTGTTTAAATCACCATTCCTGGAGGTATTTAAAAGATGTGTAGACATGGCACTGAGAGAGATATTTTAGTGGTGAACTTGGTACTGTTAGGTGAACAGTTGGACTCAATGATCTTAAGGGTCTTTCCAACCTAAATGATTCTATGGTTCTATGATTACTTTAGGAAAAGAGTCAGCAGTTATATAAGCCACAACAAGGACCATCATCACAATATGCTGATTTGAAAGAGCTCTGCAAACCTTAAGATTCAATGACTAATTTAAAATTAAATCAGTAAAGGGGAAACTATAGTAACCTTAGGCAACATAACAAGTTATCAGTTGACTTGTTGACTCTACCAGTTACAGGAAACACAAAAAGACTCTGCAATCTCCTTCCTATTCAGGCTCAAAGATATCATCAAATCACTAATTCCAAGAAACAAACAAACAAACAAACAAAAAAAACCAACAAAAAAGCCCACAACAAAATGGCCAATTTAATACTTCAGGAATATATTTGTAGTCTCCTCTATACCTGCAGATGACACGTCTTTCTAAATTTATAATGTGTTCACTGAATTGCTACCAGGACTCTTCAGAACTATCCTCAACCACCCTTCCTGCTTCTATACTTCCCTACCCAAACATTACTCAAAAACTAGACAGCATAAAGGACTTCCCAGCTAACAATCCCCTGGTCCAGCTCACACATCATTAGATCACATCCCAACATCATACAGCATGGAAGCCTATTTTCATCCTTCAGAACAGAGCAAGATGAACATTCAGGATTTCAGCTGAAAGATATCATTAGAGTCTTTATTTGATACTCACCCAGACAACTTTATCTTCAAAGCTAACATTTATTCCTGATAATGCACACAGGTATGGGCATCAATGTAGTCATAAACCAGGCCAAATATCTTCATAAGCTGCTTTTAAGATTTTAATTACTTATATCTTCAAGTCTATATGTGATGTATTCACTGCCTGCCGTGGCAAATGGGACCTCATCCTTGCTTCCTTCATAAATTAAAAAACTACTACAGCCCCCTCTAATTGCTTTTGAATACAACATCATTTTCCTAGATATCACAGGCAGAATCAAATATATCACAGACAATATAAAAAATGATAGCTTGCAAACCACAGCAGAAAACCTACAGATGAATTGCCTTGCTTCCAGGCAAAAAGCATGCATTTAAAACACAAAAAAACCCACCCGCTCCAACATCAGCATATTTCTGTTGATTTTAAGGAACACGAAAATTCTTCTCCCTCCACCCTCATCTAAATCATTCATATCCGCAGGCTGAAAGTGACCTGTCTCTCTCTCCCCCTTGTAAAGTAAGGTAATTATCAACTCCTTTCTAAGACTGCATGGGGGTATCAACTACCTCTTCTCTCAGTGGTTCAAGTGACACATAACTAATTAAACTCAGAAAACTGTTCTCAATTCTTTTTACCTTTGATGTTTTCTGTTTCTGTCACAGAAGGTCAACTCATGTGGTTAAAAGCCTGCATAGTTTTTTGCAACTACAGTTTGGCCTTATAAACTACAAGCTGTTTCAGCTATGCTCCATTGTCATCATGCCTGTAACAGCATGATAATTTTATGCAAACACACTCTATATAGTATTTCTCACAGATGTCAATATGACGTACTGTGAGCAAACACCCTACACTTGCATTAAGAGTAGTTTTTGCAGAGCAAAGAGGAACATCCCTGCTCAGAAGATTCCAATAAGCTTTTTTCTTCTTCCTGTCAGCCCAAATAATTTTATGAACATAGTTAACCCAAATCCCATTGAAAGATCCCACAATCAATTTCTGAAGATATCAAATGCACTATGTCTACAGCCAATAGCTCTTTCTTAACGAGTCTGTAATTAATGTGCTAAAGAATTTCCTATTCTTTGCAGAAGAAGAAGATCAGCAGGGCAAAATACCTTCCCCACTAGACCAAGCAACATTCCACAAATAGGCAGTTTCCAGTATATTTCTTCCCTTCAATTAATCTGCTTTTTCTAGATGTAACCCTATATCCATCAAAATACCTATAGTTTCTAAATAATGTAAGTTTCTACAGTAGAAACCTATACTATTTAAGTTTACTATGTAAATGTATTATTATTACTATAATTACTATATAATTATTATTACACAAATAGAAACTTACACAACTGAATTTTTTTTTATCACTTATTGTCTTCTCTTAGCTAAACTACATATATGTACCTCATTTTTTTCATCACCATTGATTCTTCATGCTTTGCACATAGTTTGTTAATGTGCTTCTGGTAAACTAGGCCTCATGGAAAGCAGATTACAACATAACACATACTAAGTAAAAATGCTCATTATCTTCCCCATCTATCATATAATACTTCTACAGCTGTATCATCAAACTGTAAAAATCTTTTACGTCCTCTTTGCTTAGTAATTTCTAGGGATTTGTGTTAACTTTCACTTGAACTTACTTGTTTTCTCTTTTGATTTTTCTTTTCTAAGGCATTCTTAATTTTTGGCTGTCAACTCTTAGTATGAAAAATTCACAGGATGTTATTGATTTTATTTAGCTTAACTTCTAGCTTATTTAGCTTAACATGAGTTTTGCTACTCATAAATGTTTATTACAGCAATTCAGTTGGAAAGAGGTTCAACAAAATCTGATTTTCCTCTAAAACCAACATGGAATAACAGCTAGGAAGAAAAAACATCAGCTGCCATATATGGAAGTGGACAATCAGGGCAAAATGAACATCATTAGTACTCAACACAAAGTATGTTTCTTTCGCAAAGATGATTTTAAACTAACCTTTAGCCCTTTAGTGTTTGATATGAAATAAAGTATTTGATAATTTAGATCAATCTTTGGACTTGTGTGGCCTCAGATTTTACTAAACACTGGAAGTGACAGACTGAGACCTAAGGATGTGTTGCTAATTGTTGTTACACCACCAATAATAGTGCCAATGCCAATGATCCATGCAAACCCACTTGCCCCTAGATTAAAGGTATCCATTGCTTAACCACTGCCTCCAACTGTAAAGGAACACACACTATATCGAAGTCAGAAAAGAGCAGTGGTGAAGATTACAGATGGAATTAGATTTCATCTCTGATCAATTATAGATAAAGCATCGTGTTAGTTACCCTAATGCCTCTTAAACAGGTAACAAATGCCAGCACTGACATTTAAATATAAGCCATTGAAATTTAAGAAATGTTAAAAATGCAGAGGCAAAAGCCAACCAGGATATCACAACTTCGGAACACAATGATTTCGAATTCCACAAGCCTTTTGTATGATTTAGGAGAGTTGCTGAATTTGTGTCTTTTGTTCACATTATTCACATCAGTGCCGTATCTCTTTTAAGATATAAAGGAAACATTAGCAGTTACCTCAGTTCAAAAGTCTTCCATTCTGAATACTTGAGAATGCTATGAGATGTGGCAAGTTTCTATATTGCTCTCAGTGACTTTTACTGTACAAAGAATAAAATTACAGGTTTTACTTGGGATATTTACACTGCCTCAGGAAATAGTGCCATAGTTGTCAACTATGATAAGATCTTTCTCCCACTTTCTTGCTAGTTACATTTTGCTACGTGGAGGAACACATCTAGTGCTATCATTCTCACCAGCAGGAGAATTTATTAGTGAACCACAAGGCTCCTTCTGCCTCAGGATGTCTGTTGCCTGACTGTTATTTTTGCAATTTCAGACAATGTCTGTGGCTAGCAAACTGTGAAGAAATGCAAAAGGCAAACCTATTTAAAAAAGCATAAGAGAAACTGATGATACTTACCAAACTATTCCCTGAGCCCCAGAGCCAATAGGTTTCAAGTTCTGGTAGCGTTTGAGAACTGTGAAGGTCGAGTCACCTACTTCCACACTGTAGAACTGGTTGTCAACTTTGTTTTTGCTCATGTTGTAATGTTTGGCAATATATGACACATCCACTTGTTTCCCAAATCCCTGTTGTATAGAAGGAGGGAAGAGGGGAGGGAGTGGAAAAAACAGAAACCAAGGCTGGTAAAACACCAGAATACTGATAAAACACAGTCAGCCTAATTTTCCAATATAAATTATTGTCATTGTAGGGCCATCATCATAGATCTGCATGAATCCTCAAATGCTCTCAAATAGTGTATCAAACTGTCTTTAACCCAAGAAGTTACAATAAAAAGCTACTGATGAAAGAAAGCTAGTGAATTCTCCAGATGATGTTTGTGACAGAGTTACTCTCAAGTACTGGTCTCTGCTTGCCATTACTGCTGCTTTATGACTACTAGCTTATGTGTTCATGCTGATTCTGCCCTCATTTGTATTGCAACCGATACCTTATTTTTAAAAGAGAAGACTTATATCAGTGTATAAATGGGGCAAGAAACACAGGAATTAGGCTCTTAATCATTGGCCAGAAAGAACAAATAAGTCTATTCAGATGAGCACTAAAACTTTCCCTGAGCATATGATAAAGGGCCTTTAGAACCTTTCAACAGGAGTTGCAAAAGAAACAGAGCAGCTTAATAGATGAACTGTGATCTGACATGGTTCAGTATCATGGAGAGTATGCAGTAGCTCAGGAGACCTTCCCAAGTTCTGGGTTCCTAGGGAGAGAACAATTGCTCTCATGACCTGACAAATGCATTAGTCCTAAGCAGAGGCTAATTTTCATAAAGAAAGTTACTGTAAACATTTTATGTTTGTTAGCTGTAATCTCACCCAAATTTGTAGACTTACAGTAGTTACAGTATAAGGATTTTGTTTTACTAGTGAGCTCAGCTCCCTGAAAACTTTCAAGCAAAATACGTAGTAATTTGAGATTTTATCTGATTTTTAATAAGAATTTAGTGTTTGTGAGTTAGGATTCTATACTTCATGACGCTGAGTACAGGATGCTTAAGTTCAACATACTACAACAGATTTATCCTCAAGTAATTGACAATTCATTATGGAAGTCAAGACTTTTCCAAATGCATTCTATAAGGAGAAGAAAAACCAAACTTACCTTTCTCTGCCTGTGCATTTATTTTCAGTGCTTCCAAATGCAGCTTCTAAATTTTTGTATTTGTTCTATTATTAATTGCTTTCCCCCCAAAAATCTAAATAATTAACCCTGTTATGTGACTATGGATTACTAAATTGAATTTTGGGAAAAATGTAGTCAGTTTGAAGAATATTATTTTTTCAATTTAAAAGGCCATCATTCCAATGCTCCACAAAGATGATAGTTAAAAACAGGTAACTGACCTTGCTGAGAACTCAGGTTGCGTTAGGAAAATTAACATTCTTTTTCTGTTCATTACTTCACTGAAAGGCCCATTGTCACTGAGCCAACATTGGTTAATGCTATCCACCTCATTTAGAGATTTTTGAGACATTTTAATAAACATAGCTGTTCATTCAAATGGAAAATTCCATTTCAGAAGAGCAATTAGAAACGTTACCTTTACTTAATCTGACACAGGACAAGGTGGTTTATTTTTTCAAACACAGAAGGTGAGAGATGTACAGACACTGGCACAGCGCTGAAGGCAAGCTTACAGAGTGAAATGACTCCAAAACAGATTTTTATTTTCCTCGTCTGAAGAAAGACAGACTGCATCTGATTTGCTCTGTGTAGCCTTAATCTTAAAACTCCTTTCATTACATGAAGAGAGATACATAAATTTGGCTAGCTCAGCTATTCATACCAGAACTGGAATTGAGAGGCTTTATTTTAACAATAACCTCCTGATAGACATGAAATAATCACAGGTCCTTCTGGCTAGACAAACACATTTGCAGCATGTTTTTTTCTGATGTCGTTATCAGAAAAATGCAGGCGATATTCAGCATTAACACTTGTTACTCTGAAACCAAAGTTATATGATGTGTCAGCATAAAAATTGCATTCCTTAGTGAGTCTGACTCACAGCCAGGTCCTCTGAAAATACAGATAGAGTGACATTTTAAACAAGTCTGATGATTCTGTTAGAGCCAGGCCTGCAGTAACTGGTTTGCATCCTCACCCACAAGCCACCCAACAGTTCATTATGTGGCAGGGAGCTACACAGGAAAAGATGCTTTGTTGCTCTACATTAAGAATCCTGTATCCATCAAAATTACTTGCTTTAACCCTGTGAACTGCTGGTCTCAGGGATCCCTTGCTGCGTATAGTGGGATTTCTGAACCACTACAGTTCCAAGAGGTGGTTATTTTAAATCCAGGAATGTCTTAAAAATCAATTGAAACAGCTCAGGAGAACCACTCTATAGTACCTTGGTTATATGGATAATTAATGTATTCAATAGCTTCAGTCATTTCAATGTCAATTAAAGTGATGTTGATCAATGGGATGCAGAAGACCACAACTGGTAAGAGCTGGTCAGAGCACACAAGTTTCCTGATGAGCAGCCCTTCTTTGTGTAACAGAGACTGTTCCTATGACAATCTGCTCCTAAATGTGTGTGAATAGGAAAGGTAAAGACTATTTATTTTTCATGGAATTATTTTTCTTTTTATACTAATATTTTTCTGAAATTCTGTCTACTTAAAAATCTATGAGCCTTAAGGAGCTTTAATAAAAAATATTAAGACCAAGAATTACTTATAAAATTCAACACAGGCTGATTTAGTTTGAAGTTCACTCCAAGCAGAATGCCTCCTCTGAGTGACAAACACTTCAGCTTTGAGGACCTACCAAACAGTCTCCAGGCCATCTACTAATCTGCTTCCTCCCTTTAAACTCGCACTGTTAAAAAAAATATTTAAAACACCTACTCTCTATATTTTGCTGATTTTTTGCAAAGCCTAAATAAGCAAAATTAAAACACAGTAAGCCTAATGCTTAAGCCAAAAGTACTGCTTATTTCTATAAGAATTGGGTGATGAATGACATAACTATCCTTGTCATGATAATTATTTAAATCAAATTCCTAAATCAATTAATTAACAGAGTTATTGGATTAATCACATTTGATCAGATCCCCAGACCCAGATGAAACATAGTGAAATAATGAACCATCTCCAAGTTGATACAACAGCCATTCCTGAAATGAGGACACAGAAATGGCAGTTTTGTTTCACTCTCAAATTAAGCTAAAAAAGCTTTTCCCATTAGCAAGGAAATTCATACTCTTAATAGAGCATGTCAATGTTAGTTTTAGTTTCAAACCCTGAATAAAAGGTTCTTCCGAAAGTCTTCAAATCCACATTGTTAATATTAAAGAAATCTTGTTCTGTTACATTCCCAATGCTCCCACAAACACCTTCCAGAAGCCTTGGAGTTGGTACAGTAATTAATATTCCCTTTCCCCAGCCCTTATCTACACTATTACAGATTCAGGTTTTCCTGCATAATGCTTAGAAGTTCTGTACTGGTAGCTCAAGTTAAAGCTTTGATTACATGACAGGAGAAAGGAACACAGGGATAGGAATTTCCAGTATACACCCTTCTGTATACATACCTGAAATAAAAACTTTCAAATTTTATTTATAATGACATCTTAAGAAACTAGTAAATAGCACTTCATTAAGAATTAGCTGGGGAAAGGGAGGGTATATACACATATGGTGATCAGGTTTACTTCTTAGGATATCATAGGATAGATGCATGTCTTGCACAGAGAAGTAAATTTTACTGAGTTAATAAATTGTCAAGTGAACTTCAAATAAACTTGGGTAATCTACAACGCTGGACCCCAAAAGCAATAACAAATATTGCAAATGTGAAACAAAAGCAAATTTCTCCATCCTTTTCACTTTGAATAAAATACATCTAGTTTCTCAGAACTCTGTGTAATATGAAAGATTATTCTTCAGAGACAGAGTATGCATCGGAGTACCATTTCTTCTTGGTTTCAATAAATATTTGGACAATGGAATCATATTGCTTCAATATGGATCAGAATGTAACTTTCATTTTCACATGTACAAGAATGTACATACCATTAATTTCTCTTTCCAGTACCTAACTGAAAACATCTATCAGACACCTAAAGTCATTTTCCTTCCTCCATACTGAGAAATTTAAGAGTAAGAGAAGTAAAAGTTTCTCAGGCCTGAAAACATAGCTATCCTTGTTGGGTCACTTATAGGCAGAGCCATATCTGCAGTGATGCTTGCTTAATATCCCAGCAACTGTAGAGATGGAGAGAAAATGAACTGTCAAGGCTCAAGCATTTGAGATGAAGGAAAAAGACATTCTCACCATTATTAAATGCATAGAGAACATATATTTTGCTCTCAAAGAACAATTATTTAAAAGTTTGGTGAAACTCAACTTAGTGCCTCACATACTGCTACAAATGGTATTTTTTTGCTGATATTTTTCCTTCACAAAAGAGGGTTAAAAACACAACAGAATAAAAATGATGTTATTTTCTGTATTATGAGGTGAATTATTTCCTGATATCCCATTTTATTTGTCCATTTCTACCCCACAAAAAACCTATATTTATTATATTGCACGGACAGACCTTTGTTTCTGAATCCCATTCCCTCTGTTACTGATGAGCCTAAAATATAACAATTTCTTACAGCTCAGTATCTCATACACCTTAGCTTTGGCTAAGGTATTAAACACCATGCTAATGGCAGTTTAAGCCAAATTGCTCTCCTTTGCATTTCCAAGACAATGAGTTCTGTCACAGTGTGTTAGCAGACATCAGCTGAGAAAAAACTTTACCTTAATATTATTATCCTTCCCTGTCTGCACACAGAAATACCTACAGGAACATATCAACTTTAAAGTGTGCTAAGATTCAAGGCTACTAAATGACTCCACACCTGTGGATGCAGGCAAGGAAAAGAATTAGATGGAAGACTGAAAGGCTGACTCCTAATCTGCAGTTGGCACAGCATCCAAAGATAAAGCAGGATGCAAAAGAGAGGGTGTTTTGAGCTAGCAATCACAATGGCTCCCCAGAGGCCCCCAAGCCTCTACCCCATTTCAGACAGAGACTGGTATGGAGGACAGCAGAGGTGGATGCCTTCAATTCCCTGAGGATCTTAAAGGATAGCATCTTAAAGCTACCATTTGACCTTAAAAGTCAGATGCTGAGATTATACAAATTGAAATTCTGAAGCGTGGTAAAATCCTCAGAGTCTTCTTGGCAACTCCAAAAATGTACATACACACAAAGCTCTGCTCCCCTGCGTGCATCTGCTAAGTCAGTATGGCTTTAAATCTAATGGCTATCCTCCCACTTGTACAGCTGTAATTTTCTCAGAAGGTTCATTCCAGAGTTCTGGAATGAACAGACATTTACAGAATGCTCTGCTTTGGTTTTGTTGTGTAGATTTGGATGGCCACAGAAGCTGCCACTTTAGAAATAAAACGTATCTTTGCATAGAAGGGCCTACTAAATTATTTTTCATTGTGTATTCTGAATATACCACATTTATGGTAGAAATATTATCTGTTTTTCTCACCATAACAGACTTCTCGCTTCCTGTCTCTCTGTGAACTTAGAAGTCCAAAGACCCTTGCAAATCACTAAACCTTGATCGATTATTCGTTTTACTATATGTGTTTTGTTCACTCTATTTTAAAACGTCTTATTAGATGGACTACAATATTTATATGTTCTGGGTTTTGTTTTTTGGGTTTTTGTTGGTGGTAGTTTTTGGTTTTGTTTGGTGGGGGGGGGGAGGTGGGTGGGAGGGAGGTGGGGTGTTGTTTAAGCACACTTCTTTTTTAACTTCTATACTGAAATACCAAAATAAGAGCAGCTTCACAACTGGCTCTTACCTAGTTCTGATTACACAAGAAGCAGGACTGCCTCCAGTTTCCTTTTAATTGGTATCTACTCAAAACACAAAACAAAGCACTATTTACATATTATTTTCCTCCACATGTTCACCAAGCTTTAACTACTTTAAATTGCTTCTTTCTTATAGGCACAAAATTTCTGCAGTTAGTTTGTAACTGTGGTATCAACATGTTGCTCAGAAATCACTGTGATCCAAATGTGCTTCATTCCAGGCCAGACTTCTAAGAGATGAGCAATATTTGAGTATCTGACCAACAAAACAACTAGTTCAAAATGATTCCTCATTCCCCCAATGCCTGAAGAATTCAACACTGACACACAGGTAACATAGGACCCTGGTCATTGTACCAAAGAAGGTAATTATGAGAAGACTGATCAAGAAACAGAGATAAAAGATTCCTTGAGAGCGAGGTTTCTTTATGGACAGGAAATTAATTAGTGATGGTCGGGAACACAAACAATTGAAAAATGGCAAAGCTCATCACCACTGACACACATGCAGTGACTAAGGCAGGCAGAGGCTGGGTGGAGGTCCAGGGGTCTGTGTTGTCAGGGCACCAAGGAGGAATGTGCAGTGGGGCAAGGTGTGACCCCATTCTCCCACTTATCACAGCAGTTACCTGCTTCTTAAGAAGATACTTAGGAAGTCACAAATGTTTGTGCAACTGCTAAAGGCTGAATAACAGTGGCTTGACCACAGTTCCACTCCTGCTCATTGCACAATAGTAGATAACAAGATAAAAATGCCCTATTTCAGACCCAACCCGGAGGAACAAGTATTTGAGGACACCATAGGGACAGACTGACAGGTTTGCCCTGCTCACCCTCCCCAGAAGGGACACCTTTTGGTAAAATTTGTGACCTTGGCTACACTGAGTGCTTCCCTGGGAGATTAAGCTTGTGATTGCAATCGTATTTTAGAGCTAGATAGCTAGTCTGCAGCTTAGTGCATTTATCACTGGCCATCTTAAAGAGCCTGTAACGTTGCATATAAATAAACCGTGCTACTCATGCACCCAACTGCTTATTTGAACATGGCCGAACCTACATCAGACAGGCTGGTCTTGCATCTGGTGTCGGGCCTATAGTCACGGCAATAATTGGCATATCTAGTAAGAAATAAGTCCAGCTGCCCCTAGCCCCTCTAACCTCTAAGAAGCCAGATTCCTCTCTTACCAAATTTATTTATCATTACATGCAACAGTGATCCAAATGTAAAATGTAGCAAAAAATACAGGAGATAAAGATATAAGAGTAGGCGAGAAAGCTACAGTAAAGATGTTTGGAAACATCTCATTCAGGCACAGCTCCAGAGACAGGCACACTATGAAATGGTGTCCAAAAAGTGATGGCAGCAGCTACATCTAACTTGCAGGAGAAATAAGAAGAAAGGAAACGCTGCAGTTCGTATTAATCAGTTGGTTTGAAGGCCCTAGATTTGAAAGGAAGCAATAACATGGGAAGAAGCAAGATACAATTAAGATTAGGAAAGAGAAATGGGATCACTAGAAGTTGGCTAAAACATTGCAACACTAAGAAAGGAAAAGTACACTCAATTTATCAACAGCAGCAAAGGGAACATAGAACCACAGTGTGTTAGAGAATAGGACAGCCAAGATGGGATCAATAGCACCTTTTTACTTATTGCGTATAATGATAACACAGTATATTTCAAATGGTTTACACTTTTCAAGAAACAGGAATTAAATAAAAATACTGGGTATTGTTTAAGAAGGTTTTTTCTAGTATGGAAGCAGAGCAGCAAGAAGACTGACCACACAAAATGCTATGCCCCAATGCACATCATGGCTTCCTTTAAAAAGAAAGACAAGGAAAATCACATAGCAGGAGTACAGATTAAGTATTGAAAACATTAAATTTCTAGGTATAATTATATAATTACAGTATCCACTGTGAAGACAATAGATAATGAAAAGATTCTCCTTTTTCTAAGTTGTCCTGGTTCGGACAGGACAGGGTAAACTTGGTGTAGCTAGGTTATTATATACCATGCTGACGTCCTGCCCTGGGGTTTCGCATGCACGTGTGTGTTCAGGTCGTCCCTTTGTCCCAGGTATTGCCTTTTTCCGTGTATTGCTTCTTTCTTGCTATTGTTATTGCCTGTGTTACTGAAATTATTTCTTACTTGTTTCTGTATTAAACCTTCCTTATCTCAACTCAAAAAGGCATTTCAAAACTTTTTTTTTTTCCTTTCCCTGTCTGCGGCCCGTGGCAGGGGGAAGGGGGCAGGGAGTAGCAGCGATGGCCACGCGAGCGGCTACTAGAGAGAGCCCCGCCCCAGCTTTACTAACCTACCAAATAAGTAAAGATTATAAGGAGCTGAATAATTTAACCAAACCTTTTGTTAGAAAGACAGTTCTTGATACTATGAAGTATTGTTTTAGTCCTGTAAGTCTAAGACATAGGTCACTGCTCATTGATGGCTTATGAATAACAATTAATCTCCTGTTGGATAGAAGGCATAATTATAGGACATTCTGCATCAAGAGAGTTTTTTTAATGGTCAAATTAGTAACTTTATCCAATCTGATTAAAGCACTAGTTCTAATTAAAGTGGTTTATCAAAGTTAAATTAAAAAACAAACCAATCAATCAATCAGTGGAGAGCAATGCAATTAATAAAGCTGGTCTTTCCTGTGTGTAAAATGAAAAGTTCTTAAAATAATGTGGTTTTAAATGGTCATTGATGCAATATTGCATCTAGGAAGTCTATACACCTCTTGTTCAAGACAGGTAAGAATGACTGTGGAAATAAAGCAAGTTAGCAGAATGCAGGGAAAAAAACATGTTTAGAGATAAATTAAAGCTCTTAAAATCTTTTTGGTTTGGCTTTTTTAAAAGCATTAACTGAGTCAAAGTTTGCAAAAATACACTTGACACACAAACTAAAATTTCAATCTAAAGTTTTCTTTTGGTGGCATCAATCCAGCACCAATCCCAATTTCAGCATGCAAAAACGCTGACGTACTCTATCTGGGACATAAAATTGCTTAAACTGGGCAAAAAAGACTAGTGATGATGCCCTATCAAAAAAATAGCATGTGAATTTTTAATTAACATTAAATGTTTTCTTAACATGCAGATATGTCATCTCAGTAATCCTATGTCCTGCTTTTCTGTTAAAAAGTAATTATTGCAGCTCTATGGAAATACTGTGACATATAAGTTCTAATAATATAGATGTGGTTTTCAAATACAAGAAAATTCAGAGCTACTGCTACAAGTAGAAAAATCATAGAATAAATGGAAAATCTTCTAATGGTAAACTTTCTAAATAAAGTTATCCTGTGCAGCGACAGCTGACAAAAAGTGAAAATTCTGACAGGCAATACAGATCTTGATGTTGATTTAATAAAAAAAATTGAAGAACTAAATGAAGCAAAACATGGATGAATCAGCCAGTATCCTTTAAACACTTAGCTGTTATTCAGCACTTCAATGTCCTGTTCTATTCAGAATATACTACTGTGCATTACACTTCAATAAGAATGTGTAGGGTCCCATAGACAGAATGTGTTGATGATATCAGCCTTTCAAAAGACTAACAAAATTCTCTCAGCCTTAAAAAGAAATCTTCTTGTGCTACCTTTCCATTAGACAGAAAAGCAGATGTCCTTCCTCATCCTTAAAAAAGATGGCTGTTTCAGAAGATGATTTGGCTAGCAATCTACAGTAATGCCAGACTTAAGTATTATTATACTGCAAAACTGGAGGGCACGGGGAGAAAGACATGTTTACTCCACTTATGCTACTGAGCATTTCTGAAGAACAGCTTTTCTCTTTTTCCTTAAGATGAAAGTACTTAAGATGCTATTCCTGCTGAATTAGCATTTCATCATATAAAACAGCACATAAAGCTATGCCTTTTCAGCCATGAGAGTGAAATCACCACAAAATATTTCTTTAAAGAAAAATACATCCACAATACTAACAATCATTGGAGTACTGGTCAATATTTTGCAAGTCCATAGTTATACACAAATTCCAAATGGGAGCAGGACTATATTCTATGTGGTAAACATGAGTCACAAAATTACAACAGTCCATTGGATAAATTGTATATTCTAGTACGCAATCACTAGAGACCTCTTAAGAGGTCAACAGGACAGGCTCAAACTATACCACACTGACTTCTTCTGGTATCTGTTGCATGCTTATGCAGTAGAAATAATTTTTGCATTTGTTGAACCACTTGAAAAAATTATCAAGTTAAATTATGTTCACTGGGAAACTACATTTGTGTGGTCTCTTGGCTAGATACTGCTGGCATCCCTGTCACTTGTAGACACCTCAAGATCTGAGTGGCATTATCTACCTCTTGCTAATGACAACCATTCTACTGTCACATCATCATTTTTTCTTAACTGTAGTTCCTGAACCTCTTAGATTTACTGATTCAACAGATAAGATATTTCCCAAAGGTACAAATGAACTTATTAGAATTTAGAATTACTAGTAAATCATGGGGCATTTGATTTCCACATTATCATTATGAATAAGTATGGAATAAACAATATTACTACCTGGACGCTGTTGAAAACTCTTTAAATAAAGATCTGGATGTTTGGACTAAGTATTACCAAGACACAGATATAATGATTCTATCACCATGAGAAGTATTAGACATTGGAATAACCTCCCAAGGGAAGTGATGGATTCCTCTGCTTTGGATAGTTTTAAGATTCAGCTTGACAGGGTGCCGGGCCATCTCATTTAAACCATATTTTTACCTTGAAAGGTTGGACTGGATGATCCTTGAGGTCCCTTCCAACCTGGTATTTATTATTCTATCACCAACCCACATCCCACTCTACGCAATACAAGTGGATGGCATCCATGACAGCTAAGATCTTAGTGCAACAAAACAATTTAGAGACTGCTCTTGTACTTAATGCTAATTATGTATTTAACTCTTATTTGGTTCAGGGCTTATCTTTATGGAGAGAATAAATTCAAATTAAGCCTGAAACAGATTTTATCCTCAGGAGAATAAATCTGAAGATATTAAGACCCTGCAAATCTATTTGTGCAATAAGTGCTTGAAGGGTAGAATCCTGTTTCCTGCAATGTCAGGATAGTAGCTACTGTATGTATTTATTGGATGACTCCTCTTTGAGTAGTTGATGTAGGTATTAAACATGAATCAATTTCATTCAGTGATAAAAATTAATCCAAAATTGTGTTGATTTCATCATATATACTTTAACAAAAACATTGTAAATACATTTGGTTCTGTATGTGCCTCTGAACACGTTTTAAGGTAGCATAACAGCAAAGCAATAATTACAGCAATGTGACAGAAAGCATTGGCTATACATGGTCAGGCAATGATTGATGCCAAGACTAAAGGAGCACTGAACAGAAAAGGAAGTGATTAAGTGTACCTTTCCTCTACAGGTGTAAAATATAAATATTTTTGTACAGCTCTGCTTTGGTCTAAATAAAAGGAAGAGGAAAGTTGGCAAGCAGAGCTATGAAAAAAACCTGTATTCTGCACAGTGAAAGTGAAATAAATAATACATTTTTCATACAATCTGAAGAAAACCCCTTTTTTGCAGTTATTGCAAAATATTTTGAAAATTTTCTTTCTGCAAGCAAGGTCAGTCAAAATCTTACAGAAATAGTATGTTTGACAGAATACTGTCTTCTCTCAAAACAGTGGAAGAATTGAGCCAGTTAGATAAACATGCACATCAAGAAAAGGAGATTAAAAAGGACAGAGAATATAGTTAAACAGATTATCAAACTGAATAAAGATCCACCCTAGAGATGATGATTTAAGTGCAGAGCCAGCTTTCTCAGCAAAACAAATATTAAGTACTCCTGAGTTTAAAAATGCAAAATAAACCTCCCAAAATCTGTCACTGTTTTGTGTTAAATGCTTACATACAAGTAATGCCCTTTCTTTTTTTTAGAATTGCACTTTAACTTACTTGGACCCCATAAGTAATAAAAAGAGGAAAAAAACAGTGTTTACCATAATTCCATTTCTAAGAATGCAACATTGTTCTCACCCCTCAAAAAATGAAGAATGTCCTTAATGTCCCTCCAGATAGTTAGATTACTGGAGTCTCATCTCACCAAAAAACTATGAAGAGACAGAATTCAAACACAAAACACTGTTCAGAAGTGAGCAAAAAAGTCATCTTTCGTTCATGGTGGAAAAACATGCATACAGATTTGTGACACACATATATATGATAACTAACTTAATCTAACCAAGAGAATCAAAAACTGGACAAATCAATACACTTTTTCCTTTGTATCACAAAGTAGTTTCAGCCTTGTAGACTTCCAAGCATTATGATCAACCAATTTCAAGGATAATTTAGAAATGCAGAACTGGCTACAGTGCAGTTGCATGACTCCAAAACCTGCATAACACATTGTATTCAACTGGAGAAAAGATAAACCCCAGAATTTTAATTACCTTCTCTTCATTTCTAGTAAAGGTAGTCTAAAGGACAGAAAATTGCAGCCACAGACTATGATGTAAAATGTTCTGTCTCACAGAAGCAGATGCTAAGATAAAATAGTTTTAATCTGCGTATTTCTATGAAAGCATCTGTGTATGTACAGTTTTGTTGTCTGATTCATCATTAAGTTTATTGGACATACAGGCAACGTCTTTTCTGTTTCCAAATGCTGCTATTATTTTTATCCCCCAAAATTCTCAGAATATTAGCTGACATTTTGGCAAAATCATTAAGAGCAAACTACAAAATAATCTTCAAAATAAATAGAAAAGTGTTTTTTGTGATGGATTCTTCTATTTTTCATATTTGCTTTCAGTCTTATAACTGGAGTAAGCTGCTGAAATTCACTTCTATTTTTTATTATAGTATGAAGTACAAATATATACTGTACCTTGTTTTACCTGTAAAGGACACACACCTGACAAAAGGCAATCTTCACATCCAGAGTAGGTTCACCACAATAATACAAGAAATGTCGGCTCATAAATACCTGCAATTGAACAAAAGTAAACAGAAATCTTGTATGTCTGTTGATGTGCAAGTACAATGTAACTCTACCTACATTTGGATTATAAAACTAGCCTGAGTTGCTACGCAGCTTATGAACAACAGAAATTAGAACATTGAAGAGTAAATAGGCTCTAAATTCTTTCTGATGCTCATCAATGTTATGGCCTTAATTATGACTTGGTTACATCTGCAAAATTTTACAGTAACTGATGCCATTACCTCGAATTTTGTAATTTCACTTGTATATTCCTATATCTACAAAAATAAAAATCAGGTCAATAACATTCTAAACAATGTGGGAATGTGAGACAGTTATTACGAGGAGGAAAACCAAGTCCTAAGTCGATAATTATTAGGAAAGACATAGAAAGGAAAAGACTAATCACACCACTGTATAAATTCATGGCACAACCACCTTATGAATGTTATATTTAGTTCTGGTTCTCATCTTAACATCTTACAACTAAAGAAGTTACAGAAAAGGGCAGTAAGAAGGATCTAAAGCACATAGATTCCTTAAATGAAACAACTATACAGACTGAGAAATTTTTTTAGCCTAGGAAAGATGTCTGAATGGAGATAGGCTGGAGGTTCATAAAATGAGTAGCATACTGAAAAGGAAAACATTCTTCCCTGTTTGTTCTTTTTTTTTTTTTTTTTTAATAAAAGAAGTATATAACATTAAAATAAGTTCTCAAACAACAGATTCAGAATCAGCAGTAGGAGAGAATTCTTCCAACACTCTTTTGTCAGACTGTGAAACTCTCTGCCTCACATTGCTGTGGGTGTCTGAAGTCAACTTAAGTACTAGTATGATTAGGCAATTTCGCGTAAGAGGGAATCCGATGAAGGCAGAGGTTAATAAACCTCAAATATATCACCTCTGACTTAAGACAACCCTAAGTCACACTCTGCTGCTATATGCTCACCCTACTTTTTGGTTTTTTCACAGGCATCTGATATTGGCCAAGAGAGCCATACACACCTCCCTGTGTGCCCTATTACAGCTGTTTTAACTTAATATCATAGTACCACATTCAGCTCTGACTAACCAAACCTTTCCCAGCTGCATATCATAGGAGAATTAAAAAAAACGTACAGTAATACTACCAGGCTGAACTAGGAAGCTATGTCACAAGACTTGGTAGCACATGGATTTTTCTGCATGATTCCATTTCAAAAAAAACCCTCACACCTTTTTACAGTACAATCAAAAAAACAGTGACTTTTAGATAAATAAAAAATACTTTATGCTTTTGTTTTCAAACACAAGCTTGTTGCAAAGACTTAAAAACTAAAAAAATGCAGCTATCCCTCTATTAAGATACAGTCATGATTCTGAAACACCATGTGCCTCCTCACAGTGCTTGTCTTCAACAGGAACAATTAACTATTTTCAGGTGTAAATGACACTAAATAAAACAAGACTTAATTTGGAGTAACTTCTCATACAAACTGATGCGGAATTAAGAAATTACAAGAAGGTATTCACCAATACTTGCCAACTTGAATGTGTCACATGAGTTCACGTGTTTAATTTTTAATGAATGAATGAATAATCCTGTTATGAAAGCAAGCGTATGACCTTTTCTGCATCACGTTACAATGTCTGAGATTGCTGCCTCATTGCCCAGTGAGTCATTATCAGTCTCACATTCCACTGAGAGTTTATATTAAACTGAAAAGAGGAAAGAAAGATATAAAAAAAGCATTTAACATTAGTCATATTGCCAGTGATTTCTGGAAAGCCAGCAGGTAATTACACTATCATGATGCACATATATACACTGCAAAATCCTGTTGGCTGGATGCATTATACTGTTACAATAATCAATGACTGGAATGTCACTAGTCGTAATATACCACATTAAAGACAGAGCCTAATAGTGGAAAGTGAAGAAAGGAAGTGAAGGGAATTGAGGAAATTTGGTTACTCAGTGAATTTGCTGTGAGGGTCTACTGAGAAGACACACTTCGTATTACATATTGTGTTATTAGTCACAAACAGCTCCTCAGCTTTTCACAGGAGTGACTGTAACTGTTAATAGTCATCCTGGGCAGAGAAGTAGGCTGGTGAATTTTATGAATTGGAATACATTTTACAGTTTATTATGTTGTCCTTGTATGTAGTTACTGCTTATAAAAGTATATGTTTTAACGGTCTAGATCAATACTCATATTCCTCTGTAGATGACATATATCAAATTAATCACTAGAGAGCTGAGATCCTGCAATTGTACGCAAGGATTAAGAATACTTTTCTGCATCACAGAGGTCTGTAAGACTATACATCTGTTGGGGGTTAGATTTTCTTCCCTTTTGTTTTTTTGTACATGTAGAATTTTTTCCCATAAGTTCCTAGGGGA